>JAIPMN010009196.1:0-19396 GCA_020650975.1 Apostichopus californicus | reverse complement strand
ACACAGTATATAAGTGACCTTTTAATTGCAAAATGTCACAGTGTTTTGGTTCACCCTTCTAGAGCCCAGGTTCTCTACCGTTTTAAAAACAATGAATATAAAACAATGAATTTAAAATTAACAGACCTCTAATGCCGGACAAGCAAGAAATGTTAACAGACCCCCAGACATAGGGAGCAATAACACCAATGACCACAGCCCTACCATGGTAAGGGTTGAGGTCAGCAAAACTGCAAAAGTTAGGTTTATGTTGCCTGTGATGGCTGTCTTACACTTAGCTTAAACGTTACAACCCTGCTTGACCCCTTTGCTCCCTGAAATTTGTTCGCAGTCTCCTAGGAGTCTGCCAATCCAACGTCGTCGTCGAGAGACAAAGGGTTGAGAAGGAGATGAAATCACTGGATTTTTGTTTTCTGACTTCTTCCTACAGATTTTTGTGTTAATTCAAAACAGAAACATTTGTTGGTGATGATAGGATTTGTTAGGCATATTGATGAATGTTGTGTTTCCTACTGTGCATGGTGAGTACATGCTCCATGGGGGATATACAGTTAAGGGAATGGTAACAACGGATTATAATCTCATACCTATCATCAAAAACATTTGCCGAGAACCCTGCCAAACATCCACACGTACTGTACATATTTACTTCGCTCCCCGCTTACCTGTCTCCCCACAACATTAGCACCTCATTCTACCGTGTCTAGTATGCCCTGGTAATCTTTTAACACTGTGCACCCTCAGTGACCGGCCACGCATGAGTAAACACTTTGGATGGTAGAATGAGAAGGAAAGTGGCCGGTCACTGAGGGTGCACAGTGTTAAAAGATTACCAGGGCATACTAGACACGGTAGAATGAGGTGCTAATGTTGTGGGGAGACAGGTAAGCGGGTCACTCGTAAATATATAAACCAGTAAGTTTTATCATATCCACACTGCACTTGTAAATTCTGTGTATCACAGTAATAGCTGCTGGTTTAGAATAGCAATTCTTAATTATTCATGGGTCTGCCTCTTTTGTGTTCTTTCTCCCTCACTGCAAATAGCCATCATTTAAGGGTACCCTTTCATCCATCTCATCTGGGTAACGTGCATTTTATCTCTTGTAGACTTGCACAGCGTTTAGCGTGAGCAACAGATTTAAGGAGGAGACTCTATCAGACATTTGTAGCCCTTCATGTCGGTAGAGATGGACGGAAGAGGAAGCGTAAGGTGACTCAGAAATGGGTCACCGGGGGGGGGAGTGTGCAGTGTAAAAATGTAACAAAGTACTGTAAGCTAGGAAGTTCAGAGTGCATATGTATAGATGAGGCCAGTACAGTAAATATCATGATTGGTTAATATCCCAACAAGTAATGTTTAGGACCACTTCGGTAGTCTTTGCTTCCTCCATATACCTGTCTCTGCACGATCTTAACACTCTTGATAATTCAGTGTCCTTTAGGATGAATTTGTGCTAAGAAGGTCACCAGTTCATGCTCAACACCATAGAGCGAGAGTGTTAATGTTTTATAGAGAAGACACATGTTTTATAGAGAAGACACGCAAGCTTGTCACCCATAAATATTAAAACCTGGTAAGTTTTGGAATTTTACACATTTTTGAGTTTGCCCTCGATTGTTGCCAATTGATTGATCTGCATCAGATGTCCGACAGCAGACAGCGATAATGTTCTGTTTTCTTTGCTGCTTTTGCTTAGAATAAGAGTGCCTAGGTGTGAGGATACAGGTAAGCTTATAGCTATCAAGAGTCCATTAAGTTTTGGAATAGCACTGTAAAAATCTTGAAAGGTAAACAAGTGTAGAAGGGTCTCAGTCTACATTATTAGCTGCAGTTTATTCTATTAGCTAGAACAGAAAACCAAAGAACAAAATAATTAAATAAATTAAAGCACAGTTTCATATGCTTTTAGTACTAATTCTCTATTCTCTTAACACCAAAAAGTATAAGTAAACCCTATCCATTACTCTAAAATAAATATAATTCTCTGAGACATGAAAAAAAAACCTCTACTTTCAAAGTGCCAAGCTCTTTCAACAAAGATATATAGAAATGGTGAGGTCTTATTTTATGGGCTGGTGCTCCTAAGTTTATCGTCTTGGAGATGCAGCATATCAATTTATCATTCCCGAAATTTTGGAATTGCGAGAAAGAAATGTTCTCTGAGTCAGAAGGAAAAGTAAATATTATAAACAGTCTCAGAGTTTGCTTTTCAGATCATTATGACTACATTGTGAGAAAATTTATAATAGGGATGGAGTGAAAAACTTAACATAAAGAGTCGGGTATCATGCATATACGGCGAAGGCTGTGTGTGTGATATATATAGGTAATGCACTCACCCTGCAGGTGACAGAATGACTCAGAAAGGGTGCCGTTTCATGTAAAGGTTATATATATACCGTCGGCAGGGATGTGACAAGAAGAAGCTACTGTAGTTAAGATGATAAATTTCATGTTTTAGAATAATTACAGGTGTGTGTAAACTTGCAAAGTTCACAGCACTCACGAATGCAAACTCTGGAATCATCGTAAAATTGTGGATTTTCAATAATTTAGATAGCAATTTTAGAAGCAATTTTTTTTGTTAATAAAGCGAGCTATCCATCTTTATGGATGAAGTAGCAGGATGTCCTTTTAATAAATATCATTTTATTTTCTTATTGATTAATACTGAAGCAGCAATGCAAGCTGTGTTTAATTACCTGTTGAGGTTTTCTCATTGGATTATTACATCACATGTATATTTATCAGGCTAACCCTTTATTTTCGACTGGATCGAAGTTAAGTTTTTACCAAACAGTGACACAAAGAAACTACGTGGTTGATTTTACATGAATTTTTGGTACAGTCATATTTGTCTTTGAAAGAAGGTATAATTCCTTATTTCATGAAGAAAAGAACTTAGAAGATGCCACTGTCTTGGCGAACTGGAACACAGACGGTATTTTAAATAGACCGAGATCGCAGTGTAGAACACCATGCTCATTGTTAAATTTGTAATGTAAATGCGGATCAGACACCGAAAGATGTGAACCCTGCGATAGACTGTGATCGAGGGGGGGGGGGGGATCCGACCTCATTATAAGTGTTTAAATTTGTAACGTAAATGCGGATCAGACCCGAGATTTGATCCCCGCGATAGACTGGGATCGAGGGGGATCAGACCTCATTCTAAGTGTTTCAATTTGTAACGTAAATGTGGATCATTCCTGTGAGATTTGAATCCCACGATAGACTGGGATCGAGGGGGATCGGACCTCATTCTAAGTGTTTAAATTTGTAACGTAAATGCGGATCAGACCCGAGATTTGATCCCCGGGATTGACTGGGATCGAGGGGGGATCAGACCTCATTCTAAGTGTTTAAATTTGTAACGTAAATGCCGATCAGACCCCGAGATTTGATCCCCGCAATAGTCTGGGATCGAGGGGGATCCGACCTCATTCTAAGTGTTTAAATTTGTAATGTAAATGCGGATCAGACCCCGAGATTTGATCCCCGCGATAGTCTGGGATCGAGGGGGATCGGACCTCATTCTAAGTGTTTAAATTTGTAACGTAAATTCGGATCATTCCCGTGAGATTTGATCCCCGCGATGTAAAACACGCAGACCTGTGCAGGGTTCAGAGTCAATTTAATTGAATTAATGTAATTAATTTGAACTTAGAGACAAAAGGAGAGGGAAGAGCAAAAGACACATAACACAAACAGAAATTTGTCAGAGTTTTATCCAAATTTCAGTATATATTGGTTTTTGATAAAAAGACAAATCAATAACCCCCCATGCATGCATACATGCAGAGATAATATGTTGACTCAACATGTCGGTAATTTTATGTTTTCAAACTTATCTGGGGCATTGTATACAACTGTTTAGAAGTGTACTTTCTCTTTTAACAACAGTTAGAGGCAAGTAACATAGAGTAGATGGATAGATGCCTTCAAAAGTCGTATGAATTCATCTATAGATCCCTTGAAAATTAACCTTAAAACCAGTTTTCCATTCCTTTTGAGAAAGTTACTTGTAAGCTCTAAGTAAGCTGAATGTAGAGGAAATCAAGAGAGGTCGGAAATAATCACATTGTCAAGTTTTACAATCAGTCATCGAAAATTTCTATTTCGTTCATAAATATCCCAAACTAGCAATTGTTTTTGGTTTCTATTTTATGGTGGTGATCCTATTATATAAAACAACAGAAATGATTATTCCAGCAAAATAACCTGCTTTGAGAATTATGTATGAGATTAATGACACAGTATACCCATATTTTATATGTTCCATTTCTTTCCATCGGGTAGAAAACGATTTCTTCAGCTCTGTTTCGATCAGCATTTCTCAATCTCTCGCAGACCTCAGAAAACTGCGTGGCACAGTTTTGGGGCTTCAAAATTTATCCATCGTAATACATACTGCAGCATATATGTACGCAGTTTTAAAGGTAATTCTAATATTACCATCCTGTAGCCGTTTCAAATATTTTATTACACTTTGAAAGATACTGATCGCAAATTTGTTGGAAATGGCTGGTAATCAATATTTTTCAAACAGTATAATCTTCGATTTCATTTTGAGGCCACTGTCTCGTACCGTGTCACTGTACAGCCATTTCTCTTGTTTATTGAACTGGAGGGAGGAAGTTAGTATAATTGGCCTTTGATGTTCGTCCACAAATTTTGACGTAAGCAATGATAGATTTATGTAGATGCAGCATCAATACTGAATACTGATGTTATGGCATAAATAAAAAAAAGAAAAATTTTATGTCATATTAAAAAAAAAAAAAAAAAAAATTAAGGAATTATTTTTCAGGCTATTATTGCTACTGTAGTTATATCATGCGGAGTTGCATGCGGAGGCTTCATTAATTTAATTGGTCTAAATTGTTATTCATAATTTGTTTGACTCAAACGGAGTCATTGGCTAAATATGGAATCAAGTCAGTAATTGACTCAGCTACCGTAGATAATTGATGTCATTTTGAATACATTTATTGTAGGCAACAACTTTATAGTAGCAATTAATGGTGGTTTTTATTTTAGAGATGTATATATAATTGAAATTGTAGTGAGTTGGAAAATCCAGAACAGTTTAAAAACTTCCAGCCTCCACCAGGATTGGAACCTGGGCCTCCCGCTTTATATGCGGACACCCTAACCACTAGGCTATGGACGCTGATTGTATGTCGAGAGGTTCGAATCCGGTAAGGTAGGTCGTATTTCCACTGTACGGCGTTTGTCACCTGTATCGAACAATACTAGTTCTTTTTTTGGTGACATATTTGGCTTACTCTAGAGATCAAACACGATACTAACCAACTCGAAATTATTTGTGATTCCTAAAGCCAGATCTCGAAAGAGATACTTTGAACAGACTGTTCAATAAAATGGAGGTAAACTACAAAGGCAAATGAATATATATTTAATTGAAATTGTAGTGAGTTGGAAAATCAAGAACAGTGAATAAACTTCCATTCTCCACCGGGATTCAACCGGATTAGCATGAATATATGTATTCATGCTTATACAGAGTTTATTGTTGATAAATGTTAAGAATGTTTTAGTTGGTCTTAATTTTATAAGAGAATGTATTTATTGTAGTTTTTGCTTGCCTTTCTCTGTGTGTAACTTAAGATGCATCACTCTCACTATATCAACACACATACACATGTACATGTATACAAACTAACAGTTGCAGTTTCATTTGTCCAGTGATCTGTTCTTCCTGCCTACTGTACCTTTGGTGGAGACGTGGAGGAATTCTAATACTGGAAGCAAATTCTTATGAAATTAGCGGAGTAGCTCCTTAGAATGTTAGGATGTGGAGGGATGACTAAGTGGGCGTCGACATGGAGGTGGGTCAATGGGGGCGCAGTTCTAAAATAGTACCAATTATATTGTATGTTGTCTGCATCCACAGGTTAGTATGGTCATTTGTAAACACAAAGAATTAGACAAGTTTGGGGAAGTGGGGGAGGGGGAGATCCTGTGGGAGTCCGGTGATGGGCTTAGTGCCTGAAACACGGCTGATAATGTTCTTCTTACTCATATTTTCATATGACTTCAGGCTGCAATTGAGAAACATCTCTGCATGAAACTCATAGGTACTGCAGTAAACTCGCAACATACATTCTACCATCAGGAGAACTGTACCCTGCATGTCGGCTTGGGTATAGTGAGAGGATTATGATGGATTCATGTAGTGTAGGCATGTGGCTTAAAGGTCTCCCAAACTATACAATTCATCCAAATTGTAAAAATGTTATATTTATGAAACTATTTTCCAGTATATAGATACAGTAGTTACATCCCTCCATATTGTTCTTATAACGAAAAGTGATAGTTATTAAAGAATCTTTGAAGTAGACAGAAAAGGTTCAAGTGAAAAGAAAAAAGGTTGATAAATGCTGGGCGTTTATGGTCTCGCTAGCTTTGTTGGGGGGGGGGAGGGGGTGGAAGGTGAGGGGAGACTTCATACATTATTCTCATAAAGTCTTTAAAGTATTAAGTTACCGTATTGAATGTTTAGATATAGTGTATTTTGACATTGTAGTCATTATCAATTCTGGGCAAAATAATGCTTTATAGTGTTTCCTATCATCGTAGGATTTGTTTTTATACGCTGTATATATACTCATGCATATTAATAATATACTCATGCATATATAATAACATATAATGTACTAAAACGCTCACAGCTGATTTGTGACTACCAACGTTTACAATTAACACTCTTCCCTCGTATGGATTATTACGTGCTGCAGGCTGCTAGAAAAGCCGGAAACAGGAAAATAAATCTCGATAACGTGCAGCATCTAAACTTGATGAGAAGTCGTCGTCGTCATAAAGCCTTGGAGACTAATATAAGCAGCTGATATCGCAGTTTGATGAAAGTCATCTCTAATTCCCCCCGCAACAAAATTTGAATCAATATTTAAATGTATGAAAGGTATTCATCAGGAAACAGTTCCGGAGAGCATAGAAATCTGTAAATAAATGATACAATTTATGAAGAAAAAAAATTTCTTATTAACAGTATACTTCATAATATATATATACTCTATTTATATATATATAGCTAGGAATTGTCCGTCACTGTAGTGGACTCTTTACATATAAACATGTATTTAAGTAGCGCAGCGTACTACATCCCCTCAGTACCTAATAGAAAATATTCTCCCCAGATGTGTACATGTATATCACGTTATATTTCTCTCCCACATTCCATTCGGGGGATAACAATGCCCTTAGGGTTAGAAACAGTTGCCTCTATTTCTAAGGGTTTGGCTGGTTGTAGTACATCACCATTGCCTGATTCCTGGATATTTCAAGTAGGAGACTAACATGGCTCAGTATGTCACCCTCACCAAACCACAAAGCTACCCACCATATAGTAACTGTAAATATCTAACCTTGTCAATCTTTGGCTACCTTTTAGTAAGTCTTTGGGGGGAAATAATATGGGTCCTGGTTTGCTATTCATAAAAAATCTGTTGGATTATCTTCTGCTTTTGTGTCTCTTTGAAAAGTACAGGTCAATAATTTGTCTTAGGTTTCTAGATTTTGTGACTAGGGGGAGGGACTACAGATGGACTTTCTTCATTTTTATATATTTATTTACTTATTTATTTTCTTTCTCGGGGTTTTTTTTTTCTTCTTCAATATGTTATATCTTTTTTTGTTATATTTTGGTAGGCTAGCTGAAGACCTTACAGGTCAACAGGTTTAATACGATGTAAAATGATGACCACTGGGGGGTGCTTGTTCCCAAGAGCTGAAAATAAAGTTGGCAAAAGGGCAATATACAAAAATATAAAATCAAATGGAAACAGTAAAAATAAGAAAATAAAATTGTAATTCTGTAACTTAGGGTACTGTACATATGAATAGAGGTTTGGCTATTTCAGGAAGACATGACATTAAAATTGGGTTCATCTCAGACCATGCATGTTTGCATTTGTATTTCTTCGCGGAGAGGAGGGGGGGAGGGGAGTGAGGGGAGGGGAGGGGAGGGAGGGCATTTCATGCTACAAGATATTTCAAAACTGTCAATGAAATGCTGGAAGAGTATATTGTGTAAGTTTCAGATGGCTTGTGGCCATATTAGCATAATTCTAACAAGATTTTTTTTTTTAATCTATAAAGCTTGCAGAGGCTGTTGCTGGTTAAACCTTTGAACTATTGACCGTCAAAATAAGTACCAGATAGAGAGAGAGAAATAACCGAACATGGCAAATAATCGCCATAGGATTAACAGGTTTCTGTTTCTACTTTGCTTTGAGTGCAAGAATTTGGTTGATCTAAACTTCTAAAGCTCATACAGAGCAATAATAGTAGCCAACAGGTATTCATATTCAAGTATTTCAACAAGAGAAATCTTGGAAAATTCAAGTTAAAAATAAACGTTCGTTGCAAATGAGGCATCGACCTGATTTTAGCACTTTCATATTCGTTAGACCATCCAAAATACAAAGAGAAAACAAGAAAGAAAACAAAAGTTGGTTAATCCAAAAGTAGCTCGTTAAAACAAAAGGATTCAGTGAAAGCTTAACCAATCTTGAGTGGTTTCTGTATCATGAAAAACAACTTTTTAAGTTGATTAGCAAATTACCCAATAAACCCTGCACTTTTCTAGAAAGCTGTGAATTGAGAGAAAATGAAACTGTTATATATTCTAAGAACATACCCACGGTATGGTTTCATAATAATAATTAATATGGAGAAGACTGAAGTGAAAGTCTCATCTATTTTGTCCCGAATTAGATTTTACGCATGGATCCTTCTTTCGTTTACGTTCGTTACCTTTGTTTTGGTCGGTAACATTAATTAATGATTATGAAGATATGGTTTTTATTCTTGAATGGATTTTTTTTTTTTTTTTTGATTGACTGTGTTCTATAATGTTTTGAGTACATATCTCCAACTGTCTGATGACAGATCGAGGGAATATTTATTCTTCTGTATTCGTTGTTGGTTCTGTAATCTGGAGTAGGTTGGACAATACTTTGACAATGGTATCAAGTTTGCTCAGAATTTGTATTTACAGGAGGTCATTAACGCTACAGTACTAGATGCTATTAAAAGGAAAGTGTAGAAGTTTATGACTGGGTGGGAACTCTATTCATGTTTGTTTCATCTGAGCACATGATGTAAACCGAACAGCGAATGTGGTTTCTATTCGCTGTTTGATCTCAGAAACTGCACAGTTTCCTCGCTTTTTGGACGCGTTTCCAGCATAATGTTGACATTTGAAAAATTCAGACATTTTCAGGAAAAAAATGTGTACATGGCTCAAGTTGTTATATTTCTTTAAAATGTGAGACTGCTCTTGTTTGTTTTCCTGTGGATTGAAACCATTCTATGGAATGTCGGACTAACTGCGGTTTGATTATCTGGACCAAAGCGGTATAGTTTCTCTAAATAGTTGTTTGTGTAATCAGCTACTCATACTTCGCCATGCCTAAGTGGGCTAGCAACGTGTATTCTTGGGTAAGTTAACTACAGATGTACTGCTAACTCTGTTTGCACCATTTTCGATATAAGCAATTTATTGAAATGGAATAAAATATGAAAAAAAGGAAAGGTAATGCTTAAAGCAGCAATTTGCGTTGATTCTCGAGATTTTACAATCCTAGGATATTATATGATACTATACCAATGAAGTAAACTAAGCTAACTGAAAAGTTTCAACTCAAAATATTCCCGAAAAGTGCAAAAAAATGACATTTTTCTGACATTCGTATTTTGAATCTTTGGCTTTGATACACTCCTCCCACTTATAGGAACCTTGTCGGCCTGCGTGTGTGTGTGTTTACTGCACTACTAATAGCGTACCGAAGCTGAGGGATTACCAATGAGTGAGTCTATTCTTAGCCCGAGGTCATACATAAACATGTATGCACTGATTGGTTGAATTTGAATTGGCGGTTTTGCAGTGCTGCATGTGATAAATACTGATCAGATGTGTCTGGGAGACACAAATGTCAGAATCGTATAATAGCCTTAATTACTTGCTAATTACCGTTCACCGTGGGGTAAAAAATATGAGAAAGTCTTACTTTGGTCGTTTGTGATTGTATTATGATAAAAACTCAAAAATTGAGGAAAAATTGTGACTCAACGCAAAATGCTGCTTTAAAGGGCAATTATGAAATAAATCTTTTAAACTTTTAAATTTCTCAATGGCCGTAAAGTTTTCATACATGTCACGTTTACGTGCAATATCGTCATCCCTTTATAACATATTCTTTGCTTACATGTTATTTCTTAATGTCAAGTTAATCAATTTTTTTCTGAAAATTTACCAATGAACCTCTTAGATTTGCATGATTTCAGAGGACCATAATTTGGAATGGGGTGAAGTGTGGAGCTAAGTTGGTATGTGTTTATTAATTTTTGGATTATTGATTATTTACTTCACTCCTCGCTTACCTGTCTCCTCACTACCTCAGCAGTAACCTACCATGCCTATTATGAACTGGTAACCTTTTAACACTGTGTGGACCCCAGATGTCTGGACCTCGAATATCTCAACGCATGTCCTAGACTACCTACCGATAAGGTACACATAAAACGGTTAACTTAATGCCACAAAATTGCACCAGGAAAGATGAAATTAAAGCATAAAACTGATAAGCTTTACAAACAAAAAAGAAAATATTAAATATAACATGGGGGATAGAGTGACACAAAAAAGATCCTGTTAGCATTAGAGTCTAATTAGACCATGAGTATGGTGTTGAAACCCCTGTGGCTCAGTGTTAAACTTGTAATGTAAATGTACAATAGATCAGACACCCCCCCCCTATAGACGAGGATCCAGGAAGGATCAGACCCCATGCTCAGTGTTAAACTTGTAATGTAAACTTGTAATTAAACTTGTAACTTGTAATGTAAACGGTCCAATGCCCTTCCTTCTTATTCTACCACCCAAAGTGCCTATCATGTATATCATAGGAAGGAAGGGCATTTGACCGGAGAGGTCTGGACGTAGAGGGTGCACAGTGTTAAAAGGTTACCAGTTCGTTCGAGGCACGGTAGATGTGGAAAGTGCTGAGGTTGTGGGGAGACAGGTAAACTTGTCACTCGTAAATATCTAAACCAGTAAGTTTGGGACTTTCCATATTGAATTAACCATGTAAAGTTTTCATTCCAGTCACCGATTCAAAGTAATACTTTATATATATCTGTAGGATTTGCACGACAAGAGTATTTTTGTTTGTTTTTTTGGCTTTGTTTTTTTTTGTAAATGAAGTAACTGATATACGGTGATCAATTATATTGAGGCATCATGAGATCTGGCAGCTACAGCATGCATGCATGAAGGTCAACAAAGTTAATTTGCTTTTGTACTGATTCATGAATGCATAAAATATTCAAACAAATTAACAAGATGGAGTAATTTATTATGTGAGAGGATATATAGAGAGAACTAGAACTGTTACTGAACAAACACAAGAATTTCAACATATTGTCATGCACGGGCTGTCGTTTCAACTCAAGCATTCAGTTAATACTGTATGCAGGAACCGTTCAGGCTGTAAGTTGATACTTGCACATGTCAGTATGTGTATGTGTGAAATACAGTACATTCTTTAAAGTAGCATACTGTTATATACACTGGGATTGGTATGTATAAAGCACAGCAAATTTTTACTGGTGTGCAAAGTGCCCTTCAAAATAAGATTTGCATTATTCAAACCATGACTTTTCCTCACCTCCCCTCCATGCACCCCTCCCTGCACCCCTCCCTACACCCTCCCCACACCCTCCCCACACCCCTCTCCTAACCCAGATCAGATTTACAGTTTTACCTCCTCGAGGGAAAACAAGATCCTGACAAACTGTTTCGCTCGCAAAAGTTCACAAGATCTACATATACCCACCGTTGTGTTCCCAAATGTTTACAAGGCCTAGATACATATCCCTTTAACCAATGGAGATCCTGACCACGGTTGCACTCGTAAATGTTAACAAGGCCTAGATACATTTCCCTTCAACCAATGGAGATCCTGATCACGGTTGCGCTCGTAAATGTGAACAAGGCCTATACATATCCCTTTAACCATGGAGATCCTGACCATGGTTGTGTTCCCAAATGTGAACGAGGCCTATCCATATCCCTTGAACCATATAGATCCTGACCACGGTTGCGCTTGTAAATGTGAACAAGGCCAATACATATCTCTTTAACCATGGTGATCCTGACCATGGTTGTGTTCCCAAATGTGAACGAGGCCTATCCATATCCCTTGAACCATATAGATCCTGACCACGGTTGCGGTTGTAAATGTGAACAAGGCCAATACATATCTCTTTAACCATGGAGATCCTGACCATGGTTGTTTCCAAATGTTTACAAGGCCTATACATATCTCTTTAACCATGGAGATCAGTATGCTTGACTGGCGGCGGGACTTAGGCATGCAGCTTGTAAAGATGCAATCTCTCTCTAGTAGGATCAGTAAATCAGATGGTTTGTATGCATGGATGAACTAGATGAGAACTTTACCTTGGACATGCAATGAATAACAAGCCTAGAGGATAGACTTGGTACTCAAAAGGAGCAATAAAGAACATTAAGTGTTCTTTCCATTAATTAGTTTAACTGCATAGTCCCTGAGCAGGATGGAGAGAAGTGCACTCTCGCCCGTCGAATTATCTAACATTTAATGTGCATATTTTCTGCTAAGTACAGTTTAAAGGGGAAGAGGATTCTTCTGCAAGGTTCCTTATCGTGTTTTACCCAAATAGCTCGTTAACAGTAGAACTCTGTGCACGTTTTAAGTATTTGACTAAATTGTTTTGAGAAAATAAAGTGTATAATATCATATTTGGTCAAAAAGTGAACATTTTTACCTGTCTGTGCTGGTTATGTTTTCATATCAGATTTAAGGAATGCAGTAAACAGCTTCATAACTTATTTCCGGCCACATCAGCTATTGACCCTCTTCACCCCCTCCCCATTTCCAATAAAACATAAACAAATGCGTGGACCTTCGACCCTTACAGGTGCAATTTTCCTCTTTCCTCAAGTGTTTCTCTTGTTTTTGGCTAGAATTAACACCTGTGCAATACCCCTGCTGATATGAACAGTTCCAGCATTGACATTATATATACAGCAGTATATATATTATTCATGTAGTTTTTTTTTTCTTGACCATGCCATGCGAACACAGACATTGGCCATGGCTGCCAGCCAATTTTCTTCGGTTTGCATGGATTCCCTGCTGTGCCTAATATACAAAGCTTGTCATAACATTTGCAGTGGCTGCTCCAAGCACCTTGTCAAGAATAGTCAGTCTGCGTAATTTAGAAAGACCCGGCAGCTTTCCCAGTTTAAAATTCAATTTGTTAGAGTGGCTATTTTGTTTTGGCCATTGAAGTTGTGATGCTAGTTGAGTTTTTATTAATTTTTTCTCGTCACACAAAGGAAAATTGTAGCATCGACTTTCTCAACCTCATGAAAGTTATCAACATAATCCTCCTTTGGTAGATTTGTGGACTAAGTGTGTGCCGATTGGTACCACAAGATAAAACTGGAGACTTGCTGACATGGTCCATATAAGGATGGTCACGTTTTATTATTCCTCGTCATAATGATAAGTCACATAATTAAGATGGTTTTTTTGCCGTGCATGCTGATACGTACGTACTGTACGTATGTGTGGACGGGACAGACAGACAAACTGTACAGATACATACTACATTATCTCTGATATGCTTTCCAATTGTTGATAATAATTGAAATAATAATAATAATCAGCAGTTATTTTTACGACGCTTAAGCGACCACAAATGTGGGAGTAACCCGCAAGGGCTTATGGATTTCAACTTACACGTAGGGTGGCTTCCAATTCAACATTTGGAATCAAATTTGGAATCTTTATAAATTTTAGAAAGTCATCAGATCTAGAGGTTGCACTAAGTCTGAAATCCAGACATGCAGATAGACAGACAGACAGGCAGACATACTGTACAGATACATATGACATTATCTCTGATATGCTTTCCAATTGTTTATAATAATTGACAATAGGTTGCACCAAGTCTCAAATCCAGACATGCAGATAGACAGACAGACAGACAACTCATTTATCTCTGATATATATATACCATAATTTTGCACTTTTCAAATCTAGACAGATAGACAGACATACAGACATACAGACATACAGACAGACATATACAGAAGGTAATATAATCACCTTAACTGAGCTTGGGATTGCATTTTTCAAATCCCTAAGTTCAGAATTCAATCAATTAATATAATGTCAAAGATCAAAAACATTTCAGTTAGAATTGAGTTGGTTTAGTATCTCCATCAATCCACACTCTTTCATTTATTTTCTGTAAGTACAGGGTAGATCGTTAGAACCGTAATTAAGCTGCCTGCCTTCCTACTCCATGCTCCGAAGCTAATTACATATTCCAAAAGAAAAGAGAGAACTAATCAGTGCCTATTTAATTAAGTAGTATAATTATCTCTGAATGATCCCAAAAGGCCATTGAGGATCCAAGAGGCATATTGCAGTTACATAGTGCTTTGGATCTGTGTATGATGTTAAAATGTGGGCATATATGCCTTAAGAGAAGAAACTATACTGGGGGAGGAGAGGGGAGGGGAGGGGAGGGTAGGAGAGGGGGAGGGAAAGAAAGAAGGGGAGGGAGAAGGGCACTCACCCAACAGAGATACAGAACTTATGAATTCATATTAGTTCAAAAATGGTGGGTATATGCCTTAATTACGAGAAAACAAAAAGATAGGGAGGGTAGGTTTAAGGGAAGGGGGCTCACCCAACAGATAAAGAGAGCCTTTATAATATTACTTCAAATAAATTTGGTTATTGGGGAGGGTGGGGGCTAGGGAAAGGACTCACCCAACATAGAAAGAGAGTAGGAATAATAGTTCAAAGTAATGTGGGTATAGGCTGTTTTTAAGAGAAAAGATGGGGAGGGAGGAAGGGTAGGGAAGGGGCCCAAGGGGGCTTACCCAACAGAGAAAGAGAGCCTATGAATATTAGTTAATACACCTCAAGTTGGGCCAATGTGGTGTTCATTTTCATGACTGCACACTGACTCTATTGGTACTATACCCTCATATATAACCATCTGTGTCATTGTGATAAATACTGGCATGTTTGTTAAAAGTTCAATGGTATGACCTACCTTCTGTTGGTTCATGCATAGATGTTGATGAAGGTTAGAAATTCTCTTTATCGCAGCCTAGACTGCTTCTGACTAGTAGGTTGTGTACTGTATGTACATGTACCTTGTTTGGCGGTGCCTATACTGTACTGTATAAAGGAGTCAAATTTATCTAGGGTTTGATAGCTTACAGTTTACACTGGAAAAAAATATATTAGAGATTTATAACTAGGTAAAATAATCTTTACTAATTTCATCTGTTTTAACTTTTGTCTTGATCAAAACTGTCAAAGCAGTGCATAGTACTTTCCATTTCTACTCTTTTAAAAAATGAAATTGACAAGTTTTGTATTGAAATTTCTATTAAACTATTTTATATTTTGAAAAGCTAAGTACGGTAAGTGTACATTAAGTACAATATTTCCTGTGTCCTTGCCTAATTCTAAACCGTACATGAGAGCAGTGTTTGGTATTTTTTTTTGACATTTTTGCAGCAATTTATCTGTCTCCCACTCCACATCTGCACGTTCCCTTTTACCTAAAGTATAGCTTGGAGCATTTTAGCACTGCGCCCTCCCTCTCTCCTCTTTCCAAATCTACCATTTTGAAGGAAAACTATGCAAAATCTTTTATTAAGATGACTGTTTGAATTGTGCACACTTGGGGGGTGTGGGTGTGACAAGTTACCAATGACCAGGGGCTAAATGTTGTAAAGTTCAGAGTGAGAAGGCCTCATCTTGATACAAGACAGTAGACCTTGAAACTTTTAACAGGGTTTTTAAATTTAAATGAATGAATCCATCGATTCTAAAAGGCTCAATCTACAGAGTGCATGTTGATGATCACTTAAAGCCAAAAGAATTAAGAATTTAGCTAAATTTCCCCCTCATTTGAAATGAAATAAAGTGGAGAAGCCTGACTTAGTGAAGTGTTGCAGTCGTCTTTGATATATATTTTGTAAGTACTGTAAGTGTTGTGTACATAATGAAAGGCATCTCAGTTAAAGGGCCAGACTTGAAAAAAGCTTACTAGCTTTATCTGTGTTTTTCTTTTGGTTTCATACTTACATTTATTGTTAATTTTCAGTATTATGTATTGTATAATAATTGTGTATATATGTGTGTGTGTTTGTATGTATTAGAATTGAAAGTTAACAAAAAGGAAAAAAAAAATCAAAAATGTACCAAAATCATTATTAAAGCTGATTTTGAAGATAATCTTTCCATTTGGAACATACCTACATACATGTTTTAAAAATTGCTTGCTTCATTTTCAATATATCCCCCTTTCCCACTCCCACCAACCCCATCCTGCACCCCATTCTGCACCCCACAATATTTCATGTTTTGCTCAACCATTCTTTAGGCTAATTATGCAAAATGACAAAATGAAAAATAAACTTGATAAAGCAGCTGTCTTTTATCTTTCTTTAAGCGAACCCGCATAAAAAACCTGGCTCATTTACTTTATTGTCAGCCAATTCCATCCAACTTGTGTAATAACTCTGTATACAAATTGCCTCAAGGTATGTACTGTATGTATGTGTGTGTGTCTGTGAGAAAAAGACCTTGTATTCCACAGGTTCAAGTGTAAAAGGGAAGTCTTTACTGAGGATTTTGCCTTGAAAGGTGATGCTTTCAAGCTGAAATAACTTCAAGCGATATGTCGCAAGAAGTACAGTGTAATGTAATGTCCCCAGAAGTTTCTGTACTTTTCGATCAGAAATATGAAATTTTTGGTTTAGTTTCATTTTTAGAGGAAATTACTTCATTATTTAAAAAACGGCTGGGATTAACATTACCATGATATATTATGAACGGATAGGATATAAAAGGAAGAATAAAAAAACTGTCAATATTACCATTTGTTTCCTGAATTGTAAACTGTTAAGAAATCATACACTGCTTTAAAAATGTAATATGTTGAGAACAAAGAAATGGAAGCTATATTTCAAAATTTGAGCTTGCAAATATATAGCTCAGACAATTTCTTTGAATTTACTTTTCCAACTGTAAACTTTTTTATATATTTTTTATATAGTTGATCAAGATTGTAGTTGAGGGCACATTTTGTAGGTGGTAAAACAGTATGGTGCATACAATCTGTACAAAGACTTGTAAATCTTGATTATTGTTTATAAAATTGGACGACTTTTAATATATGAGCAGGATTCAATAAAAGAAGCACAAAATTTATTGGAGCAGTTTTGTAGAGGTTCCTGTGCCTGATAAAATAATATTATGATCATAATAAAAAAATAGCAATTATAATAAAAGTGATATATATGTCATTCATATTCTATATCTTGTCCCATGATTCCTTCAAGAATGAGTTTTATATAAGACTGCTTCAGCATATTATGAAAATTAAATTCCTCGATGAACAATTTTACACAGTTACTTACAATTTTATACAATTTTAATTCAGAAAGGTCAATTCGGAAGAGGAATTGGGAGAGGGATTGGGGGGGGGGGGGAGGATTGGGGAGGGAGATTGTGAGGGGATCAGATGTTACCTGCAAGTCATTAAGTCAGCCTTTTTGTATGGTAGGTCGATTAAGATGCATATGTTGAGGGGAGATCACATTTAATTCTTAATATAGTTCTAGTTCTTTTCCTGACTAAGTAACTAGTTATCTTTGATTAGATTTAAACAAATGCTGTGTTACGCAGTTCCCAAGTTGAATGAATGGTAATCATGCATATATTTCACAGTTTGATCAATATTTGATATACTTGGAAAAAGAATTTGCTGAAAAACAGTTGCTGCCATGAGGAGCAGAATGAAAACCTTACATAGTTCTCACCTACCCCATGTACCCAGTCCACCCCACCCCACCCCCTCCCCTCCCCCAATCCTACACAACCTTTGACCTTTTGTACCATGAACTGCAGCAGTGATAGAATATCCACTTACGATTAGATTTCATATATCGAACACAGAGATTATCAAAATAAAAGCCATGTACGAATGTTTTCCCGATTTGCGTTGCTAGAAGACAGATATGAAGGTCTGTCTACGCTGGTATCATATCGAGACTGCTTTCGCTGCACCTGTTCTAATATTTTCAGTAATTACACTTTAACCCTGACAGTTCTGATCCACTCCTGACAGGTTTTACATAATTTATTGAATCAAAATGAAAACTGTCATTTTCCTCGCTATATGCCTGGTTAAGTTTTTAAACTTTTTTTCACAGTCTTTTTTTTTGAATTTGGGAATATTTCACCTGCCAATGACATTAGATTAGAGGATCACAATTTTGAGGTAGAGAGGGGAGTAAAGGAGAGAGTGAGAAAGAGAGAGAGAAAGAAAAAGTTGAGGAATTACAAAATTGTAAATGGAGGGAACATATGTGGTTCAGAGTTCCCATTGTAGTTTAATATCGTATGCATAAATGCATAAATTATACCCAGATGTAATTAATGAAGGCAAGTTAATTATAATGATTATTTCATCAACTGATTTTGTGGACCCCGCCTCTCCCTCCAAAGAAAGAAAGACAAAAAGAAGCAAGAAGAAATAAATATCTTTCCTTAACTTTCCATCCCCCTAGAGCTTCTCTCCTTCCAACATCTCCCGGTATGAAAACAATGAATGACGCTGTTAGAATTTGAATTTTGTTTTGAATATGCAAAATAATGTGTGTTTATAGTCTATATCCTGGAATGTTGACTTGTTTTAAATTTTTTTTGTTTTTTTATTTTTTTGAGAAGTACGAAAAATATTCTCTACACAGATATTTTCTGCAATTACAAAAGTACAGTTATCAGTGTTGCCATTTGGGTACATATCAGTTTTCTATGTGAGAATGCATAAATTATTCCCAGATGTAATTAATGAATGCCAGTTAATTATAATTATTATTTCATCTTAAAAAGTGATCGCTGTTTCCATCTATTTGCAGGTATCTATTAAGCCGAAGAGTGCACAAATTCAAAAGAGTGACCACGATTTATTCGTCTCTCATTTTCATGTCGTATTCCGAGCCCGGTGATAACAATAATTTGATCATGTGGTATTTGGGATTAAAGCTACAGTAATAGATGTTATTGTTTATATTCTGTTTATCTATATTCAATTGTTTATACGCTTGATTGGTATTTACGTCTTCAAGGACAAAAAAAAGAAAGAATAAAAAAGGAGGAGGAAGGTGTGATCTTTGCCGACAAATAAGAATGATGATATACAGCGAGTGTCCCATGAGAGAGAGAGGGCTGTAGTCAGTCACGGTCTCTGGTTCATTGG
>JAIPMN010009192.1:0-14758 GCA_020650975.1 Apostichopus californicus | reverse complement strand
TTATCATCATCTTATCATCATCATCATCATCATCTTATCATCATCTTATCATCATCATCATCTTATCATCATCTTATCATCATCTTATCATCATCTTATCATCATCATCATCATCATCATCATCATCTTATCATCATCTTATCATCATCTTATCATCATCTTATCATCATCTTATCATCATCTTATCATCATCTTATCATCATCTTATCATCATCATCATCATCATCTTATCATCATCTTATCATCATCATCATCTTATCATCATCTTATCATCATCTTATCATCATCATCATCATCTTATCATCATCTTATCATCATCATCATCTTATCATCATCTTATCATCATCTTATTATCATCTTATCATCATCATCATCATCATGTTTTCTAAAGCTGGAAGTTCTTAAATAGTTGAACCTTTCAATACTGCTTATGAATTTAAAGAAAAACTCATTGATTAATGGATTTCGTTCATTCCTTTTGCAATCATAAATAATGTATTTCATATGAAGTATCAGAAAGTTGTAGGGATGTCCCCTCCTGTTGTTATAACCAAAACAGATATCCTGCTTTAAAAAAAGAACTGCTTCTTAAGAAACATATTTTCAACATCTAAAATAAAAGAGGCAGTTATGGGACATTTCCAAAATAAGTGCTCAATATTCTCAGTTTCAATTTTACAAAAGGTACAAAGATCTGAATCACTTTTACCCATCAATGAAAGAAGCCTATTCGTGGCAACAATTCTATGAATAAATTTGAACTGGAAAAATTGGATTTTAGCTTCAGAGACAGTGTAATACGGCATATGAAAGAAGCGATGCCAGTCTTTGTAGGTCGCATTCCACTTTTCAATGGCGGTTGGTATGTCTGATAGACGACGCAAATGGCGCTTATAAACTAGTTGGGAGACTGATGAGGCTTTTAGAACTTCATTGAATAGAATTATGTTGTCATTATCAATATTATTAATAAAATAATACTAATACTTATACTGATATTGATACTGATAATAATAATAATAATGATACTGATACTGATACTACTACTAATAATAATAATAAAAAGTAGCATATATCAAAGTGCTGTTTCGTGAAATAAAACATGCTCAAGAGCACTGTGCAAAGAACCAATACCTGGAATATAAAATTAGCAAACTTAAGAAAACCCAAAAGTAATAAAAACAGCAATAAAAGTAAAAAATGATATAAGACAGGGTTATAAACCACAATAAAGAACATAAAAATATAAATATACACAAAAAATGTGCACAGTAATCTGAATAAAACAACGTATAAGATTAATGCCCATACTCAAGCCTAAAAAGATAAGTTTTCAAATGCTTCTTAAAAGTGTCAATAGATGTGACATTTTCAAGTGACGAGGAAGATAATTCCAGAGTTTAGGACCTGCTGCACTGAACGAACAATCTCCATATGTGACTTTGATGATTATGTAATATATCTAGTTTGGTAGTAAAAATGCCATTGGGCTGCAAAATTAATCTGCACTGCTTGCGTCCTGTGTAAGCATCTTTGTGTATAAGCATCTTTAGTGGCAATGTGTATAAGCATCTTCAGTAGCAATGTATTCTTGAGTATAGCATGAAGATTAAAAACAATAAGGTGCTGTTAGTTGGTCATTAAGGAAAACATTATTTAATGTTAGCATCCTACATTTGGGGCCAATACAGCAGACCTCCAACTGTTGAAATGAAAAATGAAGGACATTTCAAATAAGGCCTGTATGGCAGGAGTGTTATGAGAGGATGTTTCTTGAAGTTACAATCATGAATGCACAGGAACTTTGCTATGGACACCTTACAGATCCTTGCTAGTATGCATGAAAACATTTTGAATTTTAATTGCAATTAAATATGAATTTTGGTGACTGTTTTGTTTGACCAGTCGTGGTAGTCACTCAAGTAGATGACAACATACATTTGTGTACATTATTGCGGATACTTACCTGTTTTAGGCTCAGTTTCTCTTGAATTGCTTGAAAGTTGTATCTGAAGTATTTAAATTTCTTTTGTTTCATCAAGGTCTACTCAGTGATTCAAAACCCATAAGACCAGCCTTTCGTTCCCAGCACTCTTCATGTGGTGATCTACTTACCATGTACCATATGTCACACTACACACACAGTTTCAGATAGTGCAGAATCATTACCCCAAGGCCAGTCGTTAAATGTATAAGACAATTCATCGATAAAGAGCATTTTGCAGGAATCAGTGTTCCTGAACCATGTCCAGAGTTAGCAATGCAATCTCTGTTCGTAATCATGTACTAGAGGAGTTGTGTTGTTCGAACACTGCAGATAAAGGCATTCTAATCAAAGAAGGGTAAGGTATTTCCCTTGCTTGTTTACAAGTTCCATTGCTTCTGCAAAGTCAGCAGGTGTTTTGAAAATACACCTTGCTAAGTATCATACAGCGAAATCCGCAGATCGGCCATCATTGCAATGTTCACTTTTTGAGAAGTTGTTGTCAGCTTAAGCAGTCATTCAAACAGACATCTTAAGAATTACGAGACAGAAAATTGTCCTACAAAGGATGTAATTTTGAGAATGTCTTAGCAACATTTTCGTCTCATAAAAGTAGAAACACAGGAATGAATAAATTCTTGGCATAAATGTAGAAACTGCAAGGGAAGAAGTTACTTTGTCAAAGAAATTGTTCAGGTAGTTCCATAGAAACTCGGGAAGAAGATATTTCAGATGAAAGGTGCAATGCATGGATAGTGAATCTAGTGAGCTCGAACAAGATTTAATAGTAAATACATTGCACTGTTTATGCTCAATTATAGTCAGTTTTACACGTCCCTGACGTAACTGTTCAACAAATAGTTACTGAGCTTGAGGAGAGGAGATACACACTTTGTCAAGGCCATTGATAAATTCAGAAGTGAAAAATATTTTGGTACTTTTTTTCCTGAACTAGATTTCACCTTGTTGATTAACCTACATACAGTATGCCTTTTTTTCAGGAGTATCCATTCGTGAAGAGTATACAAGTATCCAGTGAAGGAAGTACCAGAATTCCTGCTTCACATATTCAAAAATATTATTATTACATGCACCAGAACCAAAAGTTGTACTTTCTCTTGTCAGGACATGTCAGAAACTCAATGGAGATGGATGAGAGACAGAAGAATGTTTTCTTTAGAGAAGACCCTTCACAACTTTCCATCGTGGTTATAGATTCAAACATTGTGCTTAACAAAGAAGCTTTCCAAAAGCTGTCGCTAAATACTTTGCACTTCATTACTGCCTCCTCGTGGAATACCATAAAGGATCAACAAAAGTCCACGGATGGAAAAATGTTAGCCCCAAGGTCAAAAGCCTGAAAAACAAGCTAATGGTATAGAATCCAACTAAACAAAGTTAATGCCATGGAAAGGAAGAAACTTTCACCAGCATATTAAACAAAGTGAACTTGAATCCTGTGTTAGATTGGATTGGACTGTTATATTTTATATTGTATTCATAAGAAAAACAAGTTAATGCTATAGAAAGAAAGACACATCCAAAGGTATATTGTAATAAGTTTATTTATTCTGGTTTTGTTTGTATTGTTATGTTTCATATTTTATTCATCATATTTTGTATCATAGAAAAGGAGAAACTCAATGAACTTGTAGACATGTGTTCCTTTGTATTGTTATGTATTTTATTAATCAGGAAAACAAGTTCATGTCATAGAAAGAAAGACTCATTCAAAAGCATAGTTAACATATCCTGTGTTAGTGTGGATTGTTATGTTTTATATTTTATTCATCTGAAAAACAAGTTTATGTCCTATATAGAAAAGGAGAAACATCTACCCGCATGCTCTACTAAGTTATCTTATCCTGTGTTAGTTTTGATTGTTATGTTTCACAAAAAGGAAAGGAAAGGAAGAAAATTCACAGGCATTCGACTAAGTAATCGTCTCTGCCAATAGTTTGGACATCAAATATTAGCTGAAGTCAACACAGATACTGGTAATAATGTATACGCAGACACAATATGTTATAATGAATACAATCTATAATTCTTATGTTACTTTTCTTTGCTCTTCCTTGGAAATGCATATATACTGAAATATACTGAAATTGATTCCATGGGAGAGTTGTACTCATTCACAGACGACAACTTGGACATTGCAGGTAAAAGACTACAAAAATATCCTGCAGAAAAAACCCTGGTTAATAATCATATCATCATAGGTGAAGGCATTCATACATATTGGTAAGTTTTCTAAAATAGTCAGTAAATTCCAAATAACTTTTTCGTCTCACTCTAGCTTGTTGCCTCTAATAACTAGTTTTGATGATAAAGATCAATAAAGGGCACATGTTAAATTTTATATACAACATATTATTTTAGATGCAATGAAGCAGAGCAAACCACATGTTCAACACCACATCTGGATGTTGTTTTAGTTCTTCATGCTTTTATATCTATGAAGGAACATCTTTGAAATTATTGAGCTACATAGCCAATAGCTATACAGACTGAGCATGTAAAAGGCAGCCCAAAAGAGATGAGCATTGCCCCAAAGTGCACAAGAAATATGTCAACTATTGTCAAAAACTACTATTATGTCTGCTTTACAACAGTGATCTTGAGAGCTTGTTTCTAGAAGAGTCTCATAAGTCTGTTGTTTCCAAATGTGTTCTTTTAGAATTGTTGTTTATTCTGTCAATTTATTTGGAAGAAAAAATATGTTAGAAAACTCAAAGAGCCTAGTTGTTATAATTTGAATGCTCAGTTCACTGAACTAAAAAAGGCTGAGGTAACGTGCTGCATAGACATTTCTGCGTTGTTTCAACTAGTTAACGGTTAATTAATCATACTAGAACTATTTGGTTTAAGAAAACTGAATAAGAACGTGTGTGGTAGACTTTAAAGTTTTCGTTCATTCAACAAGTCTTACTCTGTGGTCATAACTTGTCATGTCTTGTAGTTCTTTGTTATAATGTCTTGCTACCCATACATAAAAGTTGCTAGTTGGGAAAACTTATCCAAATTAAAATAAAATAACTTCAAATGTGCTGAGTTGAATGAACTGAAAAATGTCTATGCAGCAAGTTAATTCAATTTGTTTGCAAGATATCTCAACACATTGGGTTTCACAGTGTGAGTAGTATGCGGCAAATATAAAAAGCCTACATTATACAAGATCGTATCGAAAGCAAACCCGGGGACCAGGGAAATAACTTGCAACTGCAGAAAAAAAGAGCGACTGCCTCCTGTCAGGGGAATGTCTCTCCAGCGATATAATCTACAAAGCAAGGTCGCTACTGGTCAAGAGACAGCCGTATATATCGGTCTGTCTAATGGAAGCTCAAAGCAAGGTACAACCACACCAAATCTTTCCGCAACGAACGTTACCAAAAAGAATATGAGCTCTCAAAACATATATGGGATTTAAAAAAAAAATCGATCACTCCATTTGTTGGGAAATCCTAAAGCACTCTAATACGCATAAGCTCAGCTCCGACCAGTGTGATCTACATGTATGGAAGAAAAGTTCTTCATAGAAAGAAGCTGAGCCGACAACAGAATCAACAAGCGTAGCCAGTGTGTGTCCAAATACCGTCATGGTAATCATTCAAGGACATCACCTGACCGTCGCAAAAGGAAACAATCGTTCATGCAAGAGTCAGTTGGCTGATGATCGCCGAAAAGAGCTCGCTGCGATTTTCGCCGTTTATCTAGGGCTGCCTTTTTTGGACGCTGGTGTGCTGGGGAGGGGTGTTTCGTTTTGCTGCGTGCTGGTCGTCCTTTTGTGGTTTTGTAAATGTTTGAGTTTTCTTTGTTAGAATGGGATGGGTGAATAGTGCCGTTTGGCCGTGACGTTTTGGATCCCGCAGAGCGTGTCACGTAAAAAGCACTGCGAGTTGCAACGCAATGGAATAGCGTGTTTATATATTGCATTAGCCCGACTGGTATAGTCGGTTCAAACTTTTTGTAAGGATCACGGTCAAATTCAGTCACATTTAGATTATAAAATAGGTCTATAATGACGTTTAAATGCAAGGTGCCGCTTATAAGTCCTCTGGACTTTCTGTGTAATTAGAAATAGGGGATGGGGTGTACACTAAACACCCCTGCATACAAGTATGCAAGTGATTCTTGGTAGGATGCATCCGTGGAAGGTGTAGTTCTTACGACAACAATAATTCAGACGAACTTTCGCTGGTTACCTAGACCTGTTAATGATGGAGGCACTGGTGAGCCTGAGCCCGCCCGCTCGCGATATTTTTTTTCGTAGTACAGCGAGAGGAAAGTCATGAATTATTCATGATCTTACAGAAATCCCCCCCTCCAGTTGGGACAATTCGGTAACGTAGTTAACACGACAAACGGTACGCAAAAGCCATGCATCAAAGCGTTCGTTAGGTTCGAACGAACAGTAGTGAATGACGTAGAAGTGTGACGTAGAATATGATCTAATCGCGGGAAAGCAGGCGGTACGTTAAATCCGTCGGCTGCTTCCTCGTATTCGTAACAATCCAGTAAAGTTTAATACTACGAATATATGCTTCAAGAAAGATTGTTAACGAATCACAGAAATTTATGTACGTGATCAACTTGCGAAAATTGAACTCTCCATGGAAGGAACACTAGTAAGATGAACAAATCTGATTTGATTCTTTTCTAGCATTGGCTAACTTTAAGCTAGTTAATAAATTGTTTCGAAATGCATTATTCATTTTTCACATGTAACCTGCAGCGAACAGCGATGTTGTACAACTTTGCGCACGCTCGTGATCACGTACACTGAATCATTGGCAGAAAGTTTTTTCCATCACCTACGTACGTTGTACATGAGATTATGCTGAACGTATAAAAAACCTAGAAAAGAACATGACCGTAACCTCGTGTTTCTGTTCAAATGAAGATACCTACGAGAATTGAAATGTATGAATTAAAATGAAATAGACCCAGACCCAGACATTCTTCACTGTGACTGGTCAAGTGAATTATGAGCCTCAAAAATCTGCTCGTCCACTGTGTACTCGCTTCACCATACAACGCAACCACAAACTCTTTTTTTTTTACTAATTACACACAGTACTTATCAATCATATCGTCACACCATACAAAATACGAACTTTATTAAACATCATGTACAAGTAGTAGCCCACATAACGTTTAGTTGTTCGCTATTGCTTTTCGTGACTGAGAACAAGTAATCTGAATATTTATTAAAATGTATGAATAATTCATGACTTTCCCCTCGCTGTACTACGAAAAAAAAATATCGCCGCCCGCTCTCATAACGTGGATGTGTAAGATTGGTCGTTTGAATTGCACGGATTGGTGGGAGACCTGGAGATATGACTTGCTATATGGCTTGGATTTCTCTTTGGTTGCGGTTTACGTTGGTACTATCGTTTTGACTTTGCCCCCTTTGGTTTCGCTGGGTTGTTCACGTTAGAAGCTCATGGGATTTGTCAAATGGATGTAACTTGTTAACAGTGCAGTGATTTAAGGTACATAGGTACACAAGGAAAAGGCCAATGCATACAATCGATACACTAGTTAGCACCATGTGTGCATTCTCGGAGAATTATAGAACGGTGTAAGTGATGCTTCACTTTGCAAACACTGTCATGATCAATGGTAAGAGTATCAATGTAAGTGGGTAATGCCATGATTGATTTTCCTTCTACAGCTGGGGTAACTTTTCTTAAACCAAATGTTCAGTTCAAACTAATTGGTTTGACTTTCTAAAATTTTGTAAGAACTAAATGCACTCAGCATGTAGGTAATCAACATTGCTGTCATGTTTTTTCTTTTGGTATTTTGCATTATTTTTCCTATTGTGTTGTGATACTTCAACAAATAACGGATTTGTCGATTTAATATTATTAAAACAACAGAGACTGATTGTTATTTCTCGGTGTCTTGGTTTGATGCTTTTGGTGAATTTTTCGTTTGTAGCTTAAATTGTTTAATGAGTCTTGGCAGGATCATTAACATGGGCTGCGAAGCTGATAAGTATATGTGAAATAAAGAATTGTGAAATACTTAAAATTGTCCCTACTTATATAACTAAAAGTACCCCTTTCTGTTTACGAAGATACTCTTCTTCCATATCTGTCATGAAAAGTGTAATTTTGTCAATAAAATGCGACTTTTTGTTGACAAATTAAGAAAGTAATAAAGAAATTTCAAAAAGATGAATGTTGACGAAAAATACATCCAAAACATTGGGATTTGTGGCACATGAGGTGGTCTTTCGGTTTTTGTACCCAGATGCAAATTACATGTCCTACTTCCCTCTAGATCCAAATTACATGTCCTACTCCCCTCACGTTATTTCACCGCAGATACCATTACATCTTCTTCGAATCGTGTGTAATATACCAAACATATCAGTATTTTTATGGGGATTTTTTCATTGTTACAAATCAAAGAGCACTATTTATAATAGACACATTATTATTTTCAAAAGAAAAAGGAGAAGACGAGTAGCTTTCATTAAACAGACAAAAAGGTTTCATCAAACTTATAATTTATTAAATGAATAAAGACACAATCATCGATGGAGAAAAGCATATATATTGCTACAACTTGGTCAATATCCTTTGCGATATTTAACAGAGGCAAACACTTCATGTGCACACGTTTTGACAGTATTAGTTGTTTGATTTTATGGCATATCATACTGAGTGTTGACATGGTAAGGTGTATTGTCGTGAAGACGTTTGTTCGAATTTTGTGGAGCACATACAGTTTGGCTGACAATTTTCAGGCTCAGTGAGTCATTGCAGCTTATCGAGTTAAACGAGTAAAATAAAATAGAAGTGGAAACCTGTACTAGTGTAACCGGACCTACACGCAAGTCTACGTATAACGTTGGCAAGGAATCTGGAACTCTCTGAACCGTAAGTGGCTCAATACATACAATTAATTTCATTTACCCATCCTTGTTACTACCATAGTTCGTAAATACGTTTTTTAACTTCTTTCCGAATTTGCCTTTTGCCTGCCATCACGAAATTGGTATCACATTACTTATAAATCAAACGAAAAGTCATAAGTTTACTGTTGGGACTGATCCACAACCATTGTTTCGTTGCAAACACATTTAGTGCATACTCCTGCCCTCTGCGCACAACATTTCGAAGACATCCAAAATAACAGCTAGTTCTGGAAAATATACCAAAGTATATCCAACGGAACTATGAACTATCATTGGTAAAGTTAAAGCGAGGACTTTTAAGACTTTAATAATTTTAAACTATGTATATCTTCACTATTAATATTTTATTTGCTTCTTTTCCCCAACCTCTCATTCATCGCTTTTACGGACAACAACAAAACGACAGACAAACGAAGAAACAACGATACATCAATGAGAAAATCTGCATTGGTTCCAGGACTTTTGATGAGGAGTTGATGAACAAGGGTTATAATCATATATAAATATTAGCTGACGTTATGAATATTCAGATGTCGTGAATGTTTTACCGCATTATTATGGAACGTTCGAGTAATAACATAAATACATATATTTACATAACTATAATATCTGCTGCATTAACCCTCTATCTTTTATTGACAATGGTGCCGAACATCGGTAGTTCACCGCTACCTCAAAGAGCGAATTTCCTGGTGCGTGCACAACTTAGCAACATTACTCAGTCGCCTCCTTCCAACAGTAATCGGATGCAAACAGCCCAAATGCAATATTACAAAAACGCTGATGTTACACAACCAGAGAAGACATCAAAAAGTCATGATGACATCATTCAAGCAAAAGTTGATTATCGCGTGGAAGCTTTTCTCTCCGAGGGGTACTGGACAAACAAACTACAACTACCGAAGTTGATCTCTTGCGGAGGTAGAAAACCCAGATCAGTCTTAATTGAGCAAGCAAGTCACTGGACAAATAACACTCAAAAAGCAGACATACTCATATTTTCTGGGGCTATCAATCGCGATGACATCTGGTTGGAACTAGAAAGTAAACGACAATTTAAGCAAATCTGGGTGTTCACAACAGAAGAGAGTCCTTTCTTTACCAAAAAATCAGTACCTTCTCCAAAAGTCAGTCATATTCATTTTAACATCACCTCAACGTATCATCCAAAAGCAGATATTATTTCTCCATATGGGAGATTCATTCCCTTTAGCGAAAGGGAAAAAAGAAACGTTACGTTTAGATCAAACTTTGATCAGAAGACAGGCTTAATGGCCTGGATATCTAGTCACTGTTCAAATGTAATGTGGAGAAGGTACGACGCTGTGCAAGATCTTTCTGGTTACATTCCAATTGATAAGTATGGAGCGTGTGGTGAATTTTCTTGTCCAAGACTTCCAAGAAATCATTGCGAGAAGGTTTTTGCCCGTTACAAATTTATTGTAGCATTTGAAAATAGTTGTTGTGGAGGTTACATAACTGAAAAATTTTGGTATACGGTAACCCGTTACAATGCTATTCCTGTTGTAATAGGTCCTTCGAAGATGGATTACGAGCAGCTAGTTCCACCTAGTTCATTTATTCATGCCGACGATTTCAGCTCTATGAAAGATTTAGCGGAACACATTCTCCGGGTATCACAAGATCAGGCCCTTTATGACTCATACTTTAAATGGAAGACTATTGGTAAAGCTGTGAATATTGGTATTAGAGATATTCTCGCATTTACGAATGTTGGAATGTGTAGATTAGTCGACTTCATACGAGAAGAGCAAAATGAACCCCCGAAGCAGCCTTTCGATCCATACGGACCGAATTGGATGGGAGGATGTAATGAATGTGGAGAGCGGAAATGGGTTAAAGAGTATTCAACTTTCAGGAGTTTCAATGAAAAAATGGGTGACAGATATAATTTTACATACTTCAACTGACACATCTTCACGAAGGAAGGGAGAGGTATAAAAATTGCTTCATAGTTAAACGGTCATATGTCATATGCTAGACCGGAACGCTTCAAATGTCTAGCTCACCTCGACAGACACTCCGTTTGGAGACTTCGCCATGGAAACTTTATCTTATCCAACGATGATTGAGATACTGATACGTTTTTATCATCAAATATCGTCCAACCAGTTCCAACAAGATTGAAAGTCCGATAATAATAATAATAATAGTTCCTTGCAAGTTTCGCACCGAAATGTAGCAGCTGAAATAACGAGATAACATCCCGTAACATCCCATATTTTCAGACAAAAAGTAAATTCTGGAGATGTCAGCGTAAAAAGTTCTGCAAATGAAGCCACACACATTACTACTTGTCATCCACTGCTGATAAATAAAAATAGTACGCAACATATATGCTTAAAACACAACGGATTGCTTTAGTATAAGTAAAATTGAAGTCAAGAGAGAGAGGAATGACCCCGCGAGGTTTACACTATAGTTTCCGTTAACACAGATTTTGATTTATCTTTCAGACTATTCTGGTTTCGTGTTATTGCTTTAAATAATGTGTTTGTTGAATACTGACGCGGCAAAGAATGTCTCGTATTTTATGACATATACAGTTTGGTTTACCACTGAACATTATTTGTACAGTGAGAATGACAATGCAAGCCGTGTATTTGTCCATTCATACTTCAACTTAAAACATCCACACACCCCAAAATAAAAATCTTGTTTGGTTTAATCTTGAAATAACTCAGCCCACTTTACCCAAAACTGCGTTGTGAGCTGAATTTCTACATTGTTAAAGAAAAAAGAAGGAAAGAAAACTTTTAAATTAAAGGTGAAATTTTGACGTAACATTACTGTAGCACAACGGTTTAACAACAGTGTATTAATGCTAAAGTAATAAGGAAACGTTATAAAGTGCGTGCATTTATTGTTAATTTACTTTCACTGCCCGTTCTGTCAAACAACAGGACGTTATTGAAGGAAAAGTACCATGATACCAATTAACATTTAATTTACACTATTAAATTGCTTAATGTTAATTAAGGATAGACTGTCTTTAAACTTGGATATAATTACTCGTTACGCCTTAACCTTTGCGTATTTATCATTATTTTTTTAGATTTTATTACCGTATATTACCGTTTTGTATGAATTAACATACATCGGGATACCATTCAATTTGCATATTCATAGTAAGGTTCTACACAAATTGTGTGGGTTAGTTTCCCGTTATGTGATTTCGCTCCGGTTTCAGTATAATTATTAACATAATGGGTTTAATTAATAATGTAGGTTGTAAGCAATATTGCATATGATATGAAATGATGTTGTTATTGCCTTCAAAAGTGTACTTGTCAGTGCTAATCATAACGTGAAAATATTTACTATCATTTAAATACGCAAATTTGGTATGTATAGCCGACTTGGCTCTGAATAATTTATCACTTATAAAACTACACGTAAGTCTTCGACGTATAATTACATGTTAGCCTACACGTTGAACAGATGGGGTATTTGTTCGTAATTACACGAAATGGAGTGCCGATTTATCAATTATGTACTGAATTAGTCAAATATTGATCTGATAACATTAAGAAACGTTTACAGGAGAGTAGCTGATCATAATGAATTCTAATGACGTGGTTTAACGGTTCAATTTTACCCTTTACACATCTTGGCACCGTATTTTTATCAAAAATTGTTGACAAATTTCGTCTTAGCTATTGCGTAGTGGTTACCGGTATTCTACCGTAACAAAACAACATGAATTTTAACGGTGTACCTTCTGGGTACATTCGACAAAGTGAAAAGTAACATTTGCCTTAATTTTATAGAAGGACCTCGAAAGGCAATCTTGGAATGCTTTAAAATATGGTCACATCAAAGTCGCCCGAAAGAGATCAATTATTCCTACCCTCTAAACTGAGGCAACTGTTATGCAACGCACCAATCCAAAAATGGAGAGGTAGTGTCATAAATTGAATATACTCAATACAAGTGCAAGTTTCGATTTGGTTTATCCTTTGACTCAAATCCACAAATATTTTATCTCGTAATAATGAAATTGTTCAGACAAAAGTTATTAAGTAAAGAAGATAGACTAGAAAACCATTAGTATAAATGCCTTGTTGTAGTAACATAACATTGTGGGACCTTCGATCAATCACTTGATTTATTTTACATTGACAGAATTCTACAAAACAGCTTCTTCTTCTTTTAAATTTTGTTATTTTATGTTATTTTTGTCTTTGGTATATATGGATGGCAGGTTAATGGTACGATCTTTCCTTAGAAACATCTCAAAACTGATTTATGCAAATCTAAAGTGTCTGTCATATTGACATAGCAACAACGAGAATTTGTACTAATCAGTTCAAGTTTTTACTCTGACTCACTGTTCCTGTTGTAATTAGTATCTGATTGTCGGATGACTATTCTTATCTATTATTTAATTGGAGGTTAACCAGATTAACCATGGATTGTACCTGTATATATATTTTTAACTTAGAAAGATCGGTAGCAATCTAGGCGTCATTTTAGTTTGCTTATCATCTTTACTTAATTATGAATAAACATCTTTTCTAAGTTGTGAATAAAAATCTTTAATTAATTATAAATAGACAACTTTAATTAATTATTGATATGCATCATCGCATCCAGTTTGCCTTCACATTGAATAAGGGGATATGAAAAAACAACAGATGTATTATAAAGGTGAAATTTACATCAAACTGATCCCTAAAGAAAGGCGTTGATTAAGTTATACTTTAAGTATTAACAGATGCATGAGCTCATTGTATTTATCTAAAATAAAATCTGTATCAGACTACGCTTCCTGATATATTAATATATATTTGTTTATGAGCGCCCTACAGGTTAATTGACTACAGATGCTTCCCATGCTTAAATACAGATGGCTACAACCTTAGGATAGAAGAGTATCACATAATGATGACGGTGAACAACGTTGACCAAGTAAAGCTTCTAAGAGATATCAATGGACACAAGATATACGACTATCCAGTGAATGATCAGAGGAGTTGTGGAGTATAATTTGTCTATTGTTTAACACGCCAGTACCATCTTACCATTATTTTATATACATATACATATACATGTACATGTATATGTATGTATATGTATGTATATAAATATATATATATATATAATATAATGGTAAGATGGTATATGTATACATATACATGTATACATATATATATATATGTATGTATATGTATGTATATGTATGTATCACAGTAAACAGACAGCCGTTTTTTCTCCTGAACGTAAACAAATTTTAGAGCATGTCGTTTTGTTTCTTACAATTGCAACTAAATCCTTTTTTGGGTTGTTTTTCTCTTTTATAGAATTAATATAAAAAATAATGCAATTTAACGTATTTAATGTCATTGAGCTTGAAACGACATCAACATATTGTTAAGGAAGCTATATTTGATATGAAGTATACATTTAACATTTGTGTTGCTTTAATAGCTTTTAGTTTAATGATCGCAATTATTAAAGCATTTGAATGGACAAAAATGAGTAGTTTTCAAATAATCCTAACAACTATTCCATAGTTCGCATTTGTAAAATATAATCTCTTTCCGAGTTCTAGTTTTACTAGTTCTACAACCATTACTACTAGTTGTGCTTCCAGTTCAGTGAAACATCAATTAATAAAATAAAACTAGTCTAGAACCAACCTGTTAACGTTCGTGAATCTCAAGTTCGTAAACTATTTGTGATTGAGTTTGAATTGTAATTAAACATGAATTATTACATGGACACAGTTCATCAAGTTGGGAGGCATGGTTCTATTGCTTATAACGTGGTACGCATAACTACCAGTATTTGTTATATTTTGTTCTATTATGTAGTGT
>JAIPMN010009191.1:0-12123 GCA_020650975.1 Apostichopus californicus | reverse complement strand
GCAGGTTGAATTGATCATGCTTATGGTGGGGGGGTAAATTTTCAGGGTGGGGGGGAATTTATCCTAGGAAAAATTCCCCCCCGGGGGGAAAATTTTCAGGGGGGGAAAAATTTCCTGTTACACCGGGTTAGGGAGTCACACGTCAACAACACTCTTCTGCGTAGCGAACACCCTGAGAACCCTTCAATTAACTAAAGATATATACAGTATCTGGTTCTTAGATACGTCCAAAATGATGGAATAACAAGTTATTACCTAATATTATTATGACCTATCTAGTTCTCAGACTTGTCCAGGATCATAGAATAACAAGTATTAACTAATGAACTATCTAGTTATGACCCATCTAGTTCTAAGACTTGTCCAGGATCATAGAATAACAAGTATTAACTAATGACCTAACTAGTTATGAACTATCTAGTTCATAGACTTGTGTACGATGATAGAATTACAAGTATTAACTCATGACCTAACTAGTTATGACCTATCTAGTATAGAATTACAAGTATTAACTAATGACCTTACTAGTTATGAACTATCTAGTTCTCAGACTTGTGTACAATGATAGAATTCCAAGTATTAACTAATTTTCTAACTAGTTATGACCTATCTAGTTCATAGACTTGTGTACGATGATAAAATAACAATTATTAACTAATGACCTAGCTAGTTATGAACTATCTAGTTCTCAGACTTGTGTACGATTATAGAATTCCAAGTATTAACTAATGGCCTATCTAGTTCTCAGACTTGTCCAGGATGATAGAATTACAAGTATTAACTAATGACCTAAACTAGTTATAACTCTAGTTCATAGACTAGTTCTCAGGTATATGTCCAGGATTATTTGATTAAAAAGTGTTAACTACTGAACTATCTAGTTTCCAGTCACATTGAATATGGGAACTATTAACGTAAACGAATTATCACAAATTAGTATCCCACTTAATTTTATAAACAACAAGAGTATATTTTGTCCCCCTGCATTATTACCACATCACTTTATAAAGGTTTCTTGTTTTAGTAAGACTACACTGAGGAATTAAGCACAATTCCAGAAATTGGATGAATCTCATTGCAGCTATTTCTACACTTTTACTACACTTAATAACTGAAGCACATATTAGTTAATACTACTCAAGACTTACAGATATGAGACGCTAATGCATATTTTGACATCAGAGTATATCAGTGATTCAGTCTATAGCCTTGAGCCTATATAGTATCCCGTTGGATAAACTGGCATACAGCCTACCATGACTTGGGAAGGCTGTTCCTTACAGATATATATCGTACAAAGGCAAGGCCATGATACACTTTAAACCCTGTGATAACATGAATACAAAACTAACAAACTCACCAATAATCTGCTTTCAACCTTCAGCAACAAACAACAACAATTCCACTAATATGTAACCTGGTTTATAGAATGTCTATACAGTTACTGCAAACTACCAGCAATAAACTGGGTAACTCAGGTCACTTCCTCATAAGGAAGCCAAGTGAAAACAATACCTAAACCATCAAAGCCATTCACACTTCTGGCTTTGTTTAAAAAAAAAAAAAAAAAAAAAAAAACCCAAGAAAGACAAAATGGATATGAACTCTACAAGCCCTAAGTAAACAACAGACATATTGAATAGGTTAACAAGCAAAGTGACAAAATCAAACAATAAAATCCAGGGTAAACATTCTAGTGTTCCAAATTTTGTCCCCTATAAAATAGTATGATTCCTGTGGGAAAAACTGCTATCTTTGGACTTGTATAGCGATTTGAGCTTTTTGCATGGCATTTTGCGATGCGATGATACCGGATAAATTAATCCTTGGAATCCAGTCACCACATGAGTCTACTTTAATGAAAAACAACCGATGATCATGAACCGTGGATATACTCTCTCTCTTACTGCCTCAGACCTGAACAAACAAAATGTAAATTGAAATCTTTGGGGTAGAAAAAAATATACCATCAACTAGAACTGGAATGAACATGACATACATGATGTGAATATTTCTTTAAAACTTTGATATGGCATTCAAGTTTTGTGCAGGAAGTAGTTTAATATAACTTTATCCTGTTAGAGATACATATATGTCAGAAATCTCGCATTTAAAGAAACAGCGCACCCATTTTACACTGGGTAAGTTAATGCATATACAGTAGTTTCCATACATGTGTTTTCTACCTTTATTTTTTAACACTTAAAGCAGCAAATGAGTTAATCTTCATCAATTTTGCAGTGCTATTTACAATTTAGTAAAGTTTAATTCAAAATTTTGATATTTTTCAAATAAGATTGTTACTTTTGATTCATACCATATGAAAAAGTGTGTGGATCACGCTATAAACTTTGGTTATTTCTATTCCGCTGGCGACTGCGAGCGAGCAGTGAATTAAGTAAGATAATTGAGAAACTCCATTTGGAATCTTGATTTATTGTTGAATGATCATACTGTATCGTATACTGTAACGTTCAGGATGGTCTGATTGTATACTGTTATGTCCCAAGCTTTAGGCTAGGTTTCTACTTACTGTGTAACAGTGATTTGTTAGGATATGTGTGAGTTTGTGTTCTATTCAAGTTATCGTACGTTACTCGTGACACTCTTTGATTCGCGACAAGGTTCTTTGTGTTAAGGTTCTTCAGGGAGTCTCCCACACTGTTAAGCTTTGTACTTTTGTGGAAAAACAAATAAATAAATTGTTAAGGGATTTCCCTCAAGTTAGGATGTATCACGTTTTCATTCAAGAAAGAGTAACTACTGCTTTTATTATAAGGTTTTACAATGAAGTTGTTTATCCCACATGTATTTGTTTAAACTTATAGTTCTTGTTCAATCGACCTGTATTGACTGCTTGCTGATATTGCATTTTTGCAAACAATATGTGGTTTTTGCTATCTACTGGCCAGTACCTTGTGTAGAATGCTTCAGTGAGTCATGGGTGAAGTTGGGTTTTAGGTTGGGAAATGTACCATCCTTAAACAATGAGGAACCATTGATATTATTAAGTATTCCTGTATCATCCTTCAGTTGAGAAAAGTTTGATTGATCAGTCTATTAAGTTTAATTTATGCATTGTAATGGTTTATACTGTATTAGTGTATCATTAACTGCAATATTACTATCAAATCAAAGAATTGCCCCTCGTGTGTAAGAAGAATTGTTATACTGTTTATTATTCCCATGTAAAAAGATGTGAATCACGATCCGTTGTGATATATTTTCATTTTGTTCATTTAGAAGATTTCTTAATTTTTTGGTTCATTGTCTCCAGAATGGCTGTTGTTGTCTCCCTGCAGGGACACTCCTGCGACTCTTGTCAATAACTTATGAGGTAGAGGGGAAGAACTTTAAATTACGATAATCATAGGCGTAGGAGGCGGGGGGCTGGGGGGGCTGCAGCCCCCAACCAAAAATTTTGGTGAAAATTTGGGCAATATGCTGAGGATTTTTCGGGCACCTACTGAAAGAAGAAAAATTTGCAATGTGTTTTCAATTTTTTTGGTGAAAATTCGGGCAATATGCCGAGAAATTTTCGAGCACCTACTGAAAGAAGAATAATTTGCAATGTTTTTCAATGGTAAAAATTGGTATTATTATTATCGTTATTATTGTAACGACTTCCCCAATAATTATAACCAATATGGAAGGGTAATAACATGGAAAATATAACTAAAATTAAGATTAAGATGTTGAACGCGCGCGTAGCGCGCGAAAAAGTTTGGTTATATTTTACGGGCAAGTCGTTACAGCCCCACCAAATCAAATCAGGCTCCTACGCCTATGACGATAATATTTATCACCCTGAACAGTATCTGCAATTCCCTTCAGGTAGCTCTGTACCGCTGTACATAACCAATGAATACCTCTGTATAACTGTACATATTTCAATGGGTAACTCTACCACTGTACATATACCGATGGGTAACTCTGTACCGCTGTATATAACCAATGGGTAACTCTATATATATACCAATTGTTAACTCTGTACCGCTGTACATATACCAATGGGTCTCTGTACCGCTGTACATATACCAATGGGTAACTCTGTACTGCTGTATATAACCAATGGGTAACTCTATACATATACCAATGGGTAACTCTGTACCGCTGTACATACACCAATGGGTAACTCTGTACAGCTGTACATATACCAATTGTTAACTATGTACTGCTGTACATATACCAATGGGTAACTATGTACCACTGTACATATACCAAAGGGTAACTCTGTACCACTGCACATATACTAATGTATGAATAACTCTTTAAAGCTATATATAACTAATGAATATCTCTGCAATGCTGTACATAACCAACGGTAGGCTTAATTAACATACAGAACATATATATGCCATACTCTACCGGCTAACTGATGTCTATATCCCTTAGTGGAATATATAAAATATCTAGAATAATAATAAATAGAAGAATATGCGCTACTGGTCATATCATGCATATGCAAATCTATTTAGTACTTACTTTATCCTTTGAGAGAAATCCTATGTCTGATAAAATCCAGTATCAAGGACATACCATGAACTAACAAGTATAACAATGTCACACACAACTGCTATGATTTATACTACCATAGATCACCCTGGATTGTGCATTTAAAGCCGACTGCATGAAGTGAACTACTGTAATGTTTCCAACCCTTACTTTTCTAGCACATTGCTGGTAGGGAAATTATAAAAACAGAGTTAAAAGATAACACAAGTGAAAGTGCGGTGTTGCATTGCAACTCCTTTAAGAGGGTGGTTGACAAAAGGTTAATGGTATATGGTTACTATTGACTTGATACAGTAAGGTAGGGTCGTACAGCATACACTTTATCTAAGGTATGTCAATATCATATAACCAATGCTACTGTATGTATATTATTGAAACATAATATGCAGGTGTGGCCTGCCAACTGGAGCATACTAAACACTGTTTCTACATACATTTTATTCACACATCCAGTCTAACAAGGGTACTGGAACATATAGTTGAATAGTTGACCTATCCCACAAGAGGCTAATTAAATCTCTTCCTTTGTTTAGTATTGATCGATATTTGTTAAACAAAAGCAACAATGGATCATAACCCGACCAAGGTAAAACAGATTCTCGCTGCCAAACAGCTCAAGAATCCGACGAATACAAACAGGAAAGTTGAAATTCTTTATTCAGGAAGTAGATTTTAGAATTTCAAGATTGACTAAACAAGTCTAAAATAGCCCCCACAAGGCCACGGTCCAGTAGTTCATAGGAAACAAATGTTAGAGAGCCAGCGCTTCATTCAGTACTGTATATTAAGTAGCAATACGATCAGGAAGGAGGGGAAGTCATAGTTAAAGGGCAACTATTAAACAGAGACCAAATTTAATATTGACTTTGAGAAAGTGCCAAAACTAGAGAAACAGAACAGAAAGCCACAAGAAGAATAAAACTAAGGCAAATCACATCATTATATGCAATCTGATTTAATAAGGAGATCATAATCAATATCTTAATATGTAGATAGCTGGCAAGGGTGTCTTCAATTAGGTCAGTGCTTTTAACATGTATCAAAGCAACTGAATCTTTCATTGTTTTATGTCTTTCAGATGCTGGGTCTGTGGTGTTCATTATCCTAGTCAAATTCAATACAATTCTTACCTGCCGTGTTTACGATATTGGACACATGGAAATTATAACTACGAATGTACCTAGAAGCAAGCAAGTTGGTGTATATGGAAAGCATTGACCAAAGGAAAAAGCAAAAATTTATATTTTTCACCCGATTTAAGGCTTCACATGTAACACAGTCAAAATGATTTTAATATTAATAATAATCAGCAGTTATTTTTAAGATGCTTAAGAGACCACAAATGTGGGAGATACCCACAAGGGATTATAAATGGATTACAACTTACATGTCGGGAGGCTTCCAATTCAACATTTTAACTCAAATTTGGAGTCTTTTCAATTTAGAAGAAAGTCACTTTAGATATGAAAACCGTAGATTGCTCTTGGATGAAAACCCTCTTTACTATGACCCGGCCGGGAATCGAACCCGGAACCTCCCGACTGATAAGCCTCATAGCTTCATATGCCACCATTTATCCACTTGGCCACGGCACCAGTACACCAGTAATAAATATTTCCAACACATCTTGAGCATTTTTCATAGTTTTGGAGATATTAGTTCCATGATATTCAAAGCCTTGTGAGAATGAAACATCCAGGGATTCTTCCCTTTGCTTAAGTTTATAGTCTCTTTGAGCAACATCGACTGAAACTGTAGGTGGGGGGGATTCTTCATTGGATACAATGTTCACACCCGAGCAAAGTTTGGAGCCTAGTGTACGGTACTCATTGAGAAGACCACTGTACATACCATGTATCATTAATGATCTCTAGCATGACTGCAATTATGAATTTATACTTGACCACAATCTATGCAGAAAAGATAGTACCTCAATAAAGCTGGCCACTTTAAAGAGGCCTGCATTAAACAGTATATAATTAGGACCAGGCATTATTCTGAAGGCTGTGAGCTGCAGTCAATTATTAACAGAAATGGTTCTAGGCTTACACTTCCTGCATGGCTGGGACCACTTGAAAACAGGATGGAAAGTGAGTGATAAAACTGACTCCACAATTTTAGAAATAACACTGTAAGCAAGTACACTTCACTACCTAATTAAGTCTTAGTATTTGATATTAATGTGCAGAGAAAGTTCAGCTTCATCAGTTTAATTACAGGAAACATCTAGTGCACAATACTCTACCTCCTTTTTTTACAAATCAATTAGAGTCTTAAGTAATCTGGGAAAACATCCAAGACTAAAATCAAACCAGATCGAGACATGGATTCAGTCAACAGAAGGGCTGTCATATTAATCTGAAAAGCGTTAATATAATCCCTATTTCATCCAGGTACATGCTCAAGAATTTGGCTTTTTTTCTCACCATTTATTAATTAACTTTGTACATGTCACGGAAGTAAGCAATTAACATAATATGTTGCAATCATAAAGAACTATTCCAATCTAGAAAATTCAATGTTAGTTTAGTGTTGCAGGTTTTGGTTTATTTCAAGCAGAAATGTTTACACTTTAAACAGTGTTCAATACTGTACATGGTGTGTTCGATAGGTAAATGCGACTATGCCAGTTATCTTTATGTAAAACAATGAAATATTGGGGGTGGGGGGGGGGGGAGGGATAGGGGGGAACTTTCTACAGACATGATGGAACATATGAAAGCATCAACACATGTATTATTCATACCATCCAACAAACCACTATTCTTAGGATTGTATAAATTTTGTGTTATTTGATCTGATCAATGCAGTGCTTCTCAGTTCTCAGAAGAAAGGTTTAATACGTGTCAGAACCCCCAACCCGCCCCCCCCCCCTTCTGATCACAAATCACATAGCAAGAATTAACAAACTGTATCTGATATGTACGGAATTTAGCTTAATATATTTACAATCAAGATTATGTTAAGGAGTGTTAGCTGAGTGGTTAACGCTGGTGCCTTCCAATCATAAGGTCCCCGGTTCGAGTCACTCCAAGATTAATGTATGTCGTCCAGTTACACAGTTGTTGACAATTGGCAATTTGTAATCATGGACGTTAATATGAATCTAAGAGACTGACATCTTACAGCTAGCCGCTTTGATAAGCCAATGAGGCTTCTTCGCGAGTTCCTGCTTGCAGGAGGATCTAAAATACATACAAACATACATACACCCATATGTAACGAATGTTCTTGCTTGTTTTTGTAACTGATATTCGAAACATGCAGCAGTTACAAATTTGATTAGGTTTAGCCTTCATCATAACAGGAAACTTTTCAGAGAATTGTTTTCATTTCAGCTGCAGTAGGTTTGTATCTAGGCGTTTGCATACATACTGCACACGCATGGATTACAGGCGATTGTGCTACATGACAAAACAGAAACTTTCGTGAGACAATTTTGCTATTATTGACAACCAGCTCAGACATTCAGTATCGGTGTGAATCGGCCCCGTTTAATGGTAACTTATGTGTAAACTTACAGTTATAACAGTATTGCAATGATATATGGAACTATATCAATCTAAGAGTTCAATGATTAGAATAGTTTTGCAATGAAATGGAACTATTTCAATCTAGAAATTAAATAATTAGGATAGTATTGCAATGAAATGGAACTATTTCAATCTAAGAGTTAAACGATTAGAGTAGTATATTGCAATGATATGGAACTGTTTCAAGTTAAGAGTTAAATGGTTAGAATAGTATATTGCAATGATAGGGAACTATTCAAATCTAAGAATTAAATAATTAGAATAGTATATTGCAATGATAGGGAACTATTTCAATCTTTATATTAATAGAGAATAACATATTCTAATAATAGGGCACTATTAAAATCTAGAAATGAAAGTTCTAATTCCAATCTAGGAACTGTTTCGTATGATTTAGTGCAAATGTGCAATTTACCCCAACACACCCCAACACACACATGTTTGTATTACATTCAGACCGAGGACCCCATTGTATTTTCCATTGTTCAAATCCACGTACCCTAACCTTAACAATACCCCATACAATAGAATTCTTCCGAGGACGTGGTGATTCTTTAGAAATCACAACCAAGGACCTGAAATTGTTTTGTTCAAGTCCTCGGTCAGATAGCAAAACAAACGCCCACCAACACACCCCAATACTCACTCCTGTTGCTCCATCTCGGCCACTATCTGCGATGGTTGTTTACTCTCTTCTGCCTCTGCCACTTCTCTTAACGTGTCTTCCATATGCTGGGCCTCATCAGAATCTTTCTTCTCCTTCTGAGCCTACGATTACAAAAAAGTTATCAGAAATACTCAGACAATTAACTCAAGATGTCGAGATGGGGGAAGGGAGGGGGAGGTATTGGGGGGGGGGGAGAGGGACAACAAGCACTCAGGGAGGAGCTTTCATTGGTATCCAATGACTTGTCAAGAAATGCCCTGGATATCAAAACTCAATTATTCTAAAACAGATCTATGAGAATTGTCATCGAATAAAGGACCTTCGGACATAAAATTTGAATCTGCTAGAATGGTCAGCACATAAAGAATAAGGTTTTAAGCAACAGTAATTAGGAGACAAGTTTATATAGTTAGATGAAAACAAAATAACATGCAACATAGAATGAGGGTATTCTTATCCAAACAAGGCCCCCAATAATTAAAATGATTCTGACCAGCACATGCCAATTATCGCAACACAAATTGGTTATATACAAATTTGTAAACCTGTGTGGCACCGACTGTTAATTTCAGACATTAAATTTTCATTTCTGTGGGGAGGTTGAAAGAGTGGTTAAAGAGCGAAAGGTACAGTAAGTGTGCAAAACGTCTAGTTCTGTTCCCCTTGCTGCCCCTCCCCCTCCCCCTCTCTCTCTTACCAAACTTTTCTTTGGTCTCCTTTTTGATATCCCACCACTTTCTCAATCAAGATAAGAAAATGTTCAATTGATTAGATGACATAAATACCACATATTCTCTTTCTTACTTGAGTTCACCTCTGTTGAATTTTTAACATGACAGCCTTAATTGGAGTACTAGGAGGCTTAATCTACCTACAACAGCGGTCCACAAACTCTTAGGGCCTAGGACCCAGGATCTTCCATAAGGAGGACTGGGCCACATGAAACCACACGTTTTGAATTGATGGCACTGAGAATACATTTTTTAAGCTTACTTGGGCTATGGACGTCACAAACTAAATTAATCGATATCCCTCCGAGAGCTTCAAAAGCTGTACACAAATTTGCCAGCAATTCCCAAAAATCCTTCGTGAACCACTTTTGGATCTAATGCCCTACAGTTTGTGGACCGTTGATATATAACACTCTGCTTGCATCATGCAACACATATGTTCCACATTGAGCAATCACAATAAAAATACAAATATAGACAAAATCACCACATTGAGTAAAATGAGGAGGAAACTCGTTGACATGTGCTCTAAAAATCAGTCCCTCAGAGGTTATTACCGCAGCAAACCATCAATTCCAAAGAGCATTTATTAAAATGAAATTTGGAAAATAATAAACTGAATTTCAGTTGGCAAACCACTGTCATGACTTGTTTGTTGGTAAAATCATTTGTGCTGCATCCATCATTTGGCAAGGTTTGGTCAAGCACAATCTTAGTTACAAAGTAGCTGTACTTCAACAGCCTGACATGTGCATAGTATACAGGATTGCAGCATTGCTATTAACAATTGTTTGATGAAGTTAATGGAACACATCTGTGTGAGCTTTTATTAGCTACAGTGGGATCAAGTATGTGGGACTTGGAATTTTTGTGAGATGCACACACCAATGTCAGTGTAGGACAAGATAAGCCAACTGCGTGACCCTGTACTAATAGTGCTGCCAAATACAGAGTACAGCCTGTATTGTGTCCGACAACTGGCTTTCCAATTGTACTCATGTGGATACTTTCACTCTGTATATTTTCTAAGCTACAACAAATACAAGTAACATATTTTACTACACTACAAAATTTGGACAAAAATGCCAAAGCGACACGGCCTGTTGGTATCTGGATGCATCCACACTGCAATACATGACTAAGCTAGCAGGCGTTCGTCCTTCAACCGTAATGATTGGCCACTGTCCATCATTCCTCCAATTAAAATAAGACATGCTGTACCTTCTTTTTGAACTTTTTGACTTTCCTCCACAACAACGCCTTTAGCAAAATGAACAAATGTAAAAATAAATGATAAAAATTATTTCAAATTTTGAAAACTATCTTTAGAAAATATCATGTATTCTGGAACATGGTTATGGACATATCTTCACTTTAATTGGAAGAATTACTTAAGCAACTACCATTTATAAGTCTTCTGAAGAGAGGATCATCCACACATTAACAAGTGAAGTTACTTTCTAGGACACCATCAATAGGGTTACCCTCAGAGACTAATCTCGCTTCAGGTTACCATCAATAAGGTTACCCTCAGTGAGACTAATCTCAGTTCAGGTTACCCTCAATAGGGCTACCCTCAGAGACTAATCTCGCTTCAGGCTAACCTCAATAGTGCTACTCTCAGAGACTAATCTCGCTTCAGGCTAACCTCAATAGTGCTACTCTCAGAGACTAATCTCAGTTCAGGTTACCCTCAATAGGGCTACCCTCAGAGACTAATCCCGCTTCCAGTTACCATCAATAGGGTTACCCTCAGTGAGACTAATCTCAGTTCAGGTTACCCTCAATAGGGCTACCCTCAGAATCAATCTCGCTTCAGGCTAACCTCAATAGCGCTACTCTCAGAGACTAATCTCAGTTCCAGGTTGCACTCAATATGCTACTCTCAGAGACTAATCTCGCTTCAGGCTACCCTCAATAGGACTACCCTCAGAGACTAATCTCAGTTCAGGTTACCCTCAATAGGGCTACCCACAGAGACTTATCTCGCTTCAGGCTAACCTCAATACTGTATGCTACTCTCAGAGACTAATCTCAGTTCAGGTTACCCTCAATAGGGCTACCCACAGAGACTAATCTTGCTTCAGGTTACCCTCAATAGGGCTACCCACAGAGACTAATCTCACTTCAGGTTACCCTCAATAGGGCTACCCTCAGACTAATCTCAGTTCCAGGTTGCCCTCAATATGCTACCCTCAGAGACTAATCTCAGTTCAGGTTACCCTCAATAGGGCTACCCTCAGAGACTAATCCCGCTTCCAGTTCCAATCAATAGGGTTACCCTCAGTGAGACTAATCTCAGTTCAGGTTACCCTCAATAGGGCTACCCACAGAGACTAATCTTGCTTCAGGTTACCCTCAATAGGGCTGCCCTCAGAGACTAATCCCGCTTCCAGTTACCATCAATAGGGTTACCCTCAGTGAGACTAATCTCAGTTCAGGTTACCCTCAATAGGGCTACCCTCAGAGACTAATCTCGCTTCAGGCTAACCTCAATAGCGCTACTCTCAGAGACTAATCTCAGTTCCAGGTTGCCCTCAATATGCTACTCTCAGAGACTAATCTTGCTTCAGGTTACCCTCAATAGGGCTACCCACAGAGACTAATCTTGCTTCAGGTTACCCTCAATAGGGCTACCCACAGAGACTAATCTCACTTCAGGTTACCCTCAATAGGG
>JAIPMN010009190.1:0-14355 GCA_020650975.1 Apostichopus californicus | reverse complement strand
GAACAGATGGAAAGATAAATTTAATTGGAATGTTCAATAATGAATAGAGCAGCATCAGACAGAACAAAGGGCATCTCACAGGCTTTCTGTAGTAGATAGGCACTTTGCAACCGTTTTTTGTTTGTCTTTCTTTGTGAAACAACAGACTATTTTATTCGGACAATATATCCAAAGCATTGTGGGAAAATTGATGACCTGGATAAGAGACCTTACCCAACAAACGTGAAACAACTGTTAATAATAATAATAATAATAATAATATTATAATAATAATAATAATAATAATATAATAATAATGATAATAAAAATAGCGATTTATAATGCGCACATATCCACCCTGCGGGTTGCTCAAGGCGCAAGATAAATTTAATTGGAAAACTGTTTACTAAATTATAAACCAGCAACCCTCACACACTGTCATAAACAACCTTTAATCATAACCATGGTTACCAACCTTGATGGTGAGCAGGGGTGGCTGGTGCTGGATTGCTAGACATACTGGCTGCTGCTGCAGTCAGATCGCGGAGCAGCTCCTCCTTCTCGGTCTTTCGAGCAAAGCAAAAATCAGAGACTTTGCTCTGGAACCGAACTAGGAGCTGAGTCAGGTCATTGTAGAACTGAGGGTGAAGAGAAGAGAAGACTTAGATGGTGACTTGAATGGACTTAGATATATACATGCATGCACACGATCTTACATAAACAAAATACATACAAACCAAACACATACATACAAAAACAACCATATGGGTGTGTGTAGGTATGAACGTATGTTCATACATAAGGTACTATAGACTTTCTTGAAGTACTTGTGTAATTTCTGTTAACTCTAAACCACACTCAGTCAGCTTATACATTTGTTTCTAATTAAAGATGAACACGTGAGTCGATCAATGTGGGTTGCAATTGTGTACTGCTCTTCAAAGTTTGACTTATGATGACTATAGCTCACAGTATATTAGCTTTGAGCTTGGTTCAAAGTGAAGCTGTTAATGTAACTTAATAGTAGTCCCACAGTGTGGCACACTGGGCTACCGAGTCACATGTATACAACACTTGTGTAACTTAATAGTAGTCCTACAGTGTGGCACACTGGACTACAGAGTCACATGTATACAACTGCTCTTCATGTATACAACTGCTCTTCAAAGTTTGACTTATACAGACTATAGCTCACAGTATATTAGCTTTGAGCTTGGTTCAAAGTGAAGCTGTTAACGTAACTTAATAGTAGTCCCACAGTGTGGCACACTGGACTAGGGTGTCACATGTATACAACACTATTGTAACTATATAGTAGTCCCACAGTGTGGCACACTGGGCTAGGGAGTCACATGTATACAATACAAGTGTAACTTAATAGTGGTCCTACAGTGTGGCACACTGGACTAGGGAGTCACATGTATACAATACTAGTGTAACTTAATAGTGGTCCTACAGTGTGGCACACTGGACTAGGGAGTCACATGTATACAACACTAGTGTAACTTAATAGTGGTCCTACAGTATGGCACACTGGGCTAGGGAGTCACATCTATACAACACTAGTGTAACTAAATAGTAGTCCCACAGTGTGGCACACTGGACTAGGGAGTCACATGTATGCAACACTAGTGTAACTTTATAGTAGTCCCACAGTGTGGCACACTGGGCTATGGAGTCACATGTATACAACACTTGTCTGCATAGCGAACACCTGAGAATGTTATTTCAGAGTATCGTCATTGACCGATAACCCATCGAGCACCACCATCAGGAAGATTTGCCAACGTTCCCCTTCGTAACAGTTACTACAAATAATGTGGAGCCAGTTGGGATAAATAAGGGTGAGTAATGCAAGTGGAAATGGCAGCGCCATGCAAAGTAAGTCCAATAATTGAAGCCGGTTGTCACAGACTCCCATTAACATACCACTTTATTAGGGTACTGACATACTAATATTCAACATTTTTATAAAGAACGGTAAAGACCTTTGTTCCTTCTCGCAGGTTTCCTGTAAGTTCCATGTAGACATCGAAAGCCCCGGCCAGATTCCTCAACATCTCCTCTCTCGCCTGTCCGCTCACGTTCGTACTCTTGGCATTACAGAATCTGGTGTTTGCATCCTGGAGAGGTCAAAATCAAGGAGACAAGAAACAATGGTCAATGGACATTCTCGTCAAGATAATCACCTTCAAAGAGGGTACCTTTTTTTTGGCCAAAAGTGCCAAATATAGACATTTTATGCATTTTTAAATCGGTTTGCTCTTCCTACAGTAGGAATGAATCATAAAACTTTCGTCGTCTTTTTGTCGTACCTTGTAGGTTAAATGTTTTCATTTACGGGAATACTCGAACACATTTTTGAAGTTCACATAATCACTGTAAAAATGTTGTTGGTGTTATTGGTTTGTGGATTTGCGAGACTACATCAGAAATAGGAATCTTCCACTTCGAGGTTACTCCATGGTTGGTTCACTGGGATAATTTTACACCTTTTCTCTGCATATTATCCACTAAGGATGTCTGACACTGTCTGCGATCGCACAATTCCTGTAAAGCTTAACCTAGTAAGGTTTGTCCATGGCTTGAGTCGATCAGGATAACTGTATGTTTAATGGTAAACTTATTAAGGTGACTCATTGGTTGGTTCACTCAGATAATTGAAAAACCTACCTGAATGTTATTGAGAAGAAGCTCCTGCCTCTTAATGCTCTCTTGAACCTGCTGAATCAGACTGTTAAAGAGTTGATCTAAATCTTCATTCGATATCTTTTCTTCATCTATTGCTTCGCCTGAACTTAGAGAAGATAGGAATCTCACCTCTGAAGAAAAAGAAAACAAATGATGAAATGTAACAGTCTCATAAATTTGTTTCAGTGGCCCAAACAAATCTAGAAATTAAAAAATCCATGGAATGCACACAATAAATCTCAATTAAACCCAGCTCCCCCAACCCCCTGACCCCCCAAACAAATCCTTACCCTCAACTGCATTCAACAAGTTTTTTGAGAGGGGGAAGCGGAAAGGATTAAAACTTAAACAAACTCCTAAAGGCTGCAGTAAGTATTAAAGTTAATCTATAAAATGGAAGCCTGGAAGAGACGACAAAAAAATACCAAAATTAAAACTCGTTTGGAATCAATCTTGGAATCATTTTCTCGAGAAGTGAACTACTGGATGAAATCCATAGGGATGGGGTAAGGACCAACTTACGGACGTCGGATGAGGCGGTCTTGATCAAGTTCTCTGTGACCTCCCTTTCATTCTTGATGGCGTCTACCTTACTGAGATGTTCTCTCAGTTCTCCTACGACCGTGCTATCCTTGAGAGCAGATGCCGCTGAGGCCGCGGGCAGAGAGGCGGCTATCTCGTCCTGATGAGAGGTGTGGGATAATTCAAGTCTTTAATATAAATTTCTCAATAGATATTCTTTTAATTTTCTATCAAAGACGTTTTTCTTTACGTTATACTCGGCAGTCATTGGCAGGAAGTTCTGTTGATAACGTTTTACAACGTTTTACAATCTTCTGGGAGAGAACAAAAGTTTTTTAAAGAGAACAATCTCATTGTGGTAAATGTTTTTGTCAGCGGGTGGACTGTTACTACCTAAAAGAGATGTTTTAACGTCACATAAATAGACTGTGTCATTTGGACTTCTTAAGAGGCAATGTGAAGTCTCAATTTTAAACTTACAACATTTTTGAATATTTATATCTGATAAGGTATATTCTAGTCCATTACTCGTTGGACCTCCTGGTTTAATAGCTTCATAATGCTCTTGATAAATCATATATAGAAACTTGATTATTTTATGGGAAGTATACATTGAATGATCTATTTGTTGTTCATTTGCAATTTGTGTTAAGTACTTTCTTCAACATACTAAACCAACATGTTACAATTTCCTGTTGCGTGATTATATCATGTTATGTCAACATTTTTCAAGTTTACTTTTTAAAGTAAACAAAAAGTGTTGCTTGCAAAAGTATATAGTGTTATGAACATATGTCTTCTTGACAACATGGACAGACGTACATCAACGACATTACCGTTTTGATTAAACATTAACTTTAAAGAACTTCTGCATATTCTCTATTGCTAGCTATATTCCTCCCATTTCCAAAACACTGTCAAATAAACATGATTTATATTAAATTTTTGCCATTGATTTTGATGGGATCTCCATTTTCTCGTCCTGTTAGTGAAGAACATTTCTGTCACAACACGGTCCAAAATATATCAAATATATTAAATTTGTGACTTGCCGTTGACTTTGGTGAGATCTCTGTGAAGGCAGATACCTTACAACGATAAGCAGCAGCAGTATATGAGTGAAATGGAATGGCTTACAATTAACTTACCAGACACCTCAGTTGGCTAAACCAGTTTACGGTTGAGGCTCGTTTTTGGAATGTTTTTTGGACAATTTGTACGACCATTTCACGGTGGAAAACCTTTTGAGTTTTTCCCTGGATGGAAAAACCCATCATTTATTTACCTCCCAGATGCTACATTTCAATGCTTATAATGCCCCACCACTGTTATCAATAGCAACGTAATATCGTACCACAGCGTATAACTTATATGAAAAGTATCAAATATTTGTAACCGACCATTGACTTTCATATGACCTCTATCTATATTCCCTGTTTATAAAGAAAAACAGTTCTGTCACGTTCTGGTCCGATATATATCAACAAACATCGGAGGCTTACCGTTGACTTCGATAGGATGTCTATGTATTCTCTGTTAGCGCTATATTTCTCCTTCACCACATGATCAGCCTGAATAGCATTGTCTAGGATCTGTTTGTACTTGTTGCCCTCTGACCTGAAAGCAGCGGTCAGTTGTTCTGACGGTGTTCGAGACCATTTCTCATGGAATTTTTCCTTCATTTCTCGATCGGCCGTAGCTTCGTTGTCAAGGTCCTTCATTGCCTGGTTACCAAATTGGGGGAAAAAAGGGGAAAAATTAACAAACTGGTCAATGGAAAGTTATGTCCAAATCTTGGAAATGGTTATACTCTTAACAGAAGTGGGTTCTTATAAGAACTATTTCACCTGCATAGAGTAAAGACAAATATATACATATGACACTGATAAACCAAACCAAACAAGTTAATAATTCTGGACAACCATACATAGTCAGCAGTGTAGTCAAAGGAAGGGTGGGTGTGGGATGAAGGGTGGGTGGTGGATGAAGGGTGGGTGGGGGATGAAGGGTGAGTGGAGATGAAGGATGGGTGGGTATTAACGATGGGTAGGGATAAAGGATGGGTGGGGGATGAAGGGTGGGTGGAGGATGAAGAATGGGTTGGTGGGAACGAAGGGTGGGTGGGGGATAAAAGATGGGTGAGGAATAAGGATGGGTGGGGATGAAAGGTGGGTGGGAAAGAAGAGTGGGTTTGAATGAAGGATGGGTGGGGATGAAGGATGGGTGGGGATGAAGGATTGGTGGGGGATGAATGATGGGTGGGGGATGAAGGATGGGTAGGGGATGAAAGATGGGTGGGAATGTAAGGTTGGTGGGAATGACGGGAGAGGGAAATTAGAGGGGGATTCATAAACTATCCCTGATGGAGGTCAATTGATGGTGCAACAAACTTTGGAAAGTGAAGATTGCGTAAAAATGTAGAGAAAAGTAAATGCCCATTTAACCACTCTTGATATCCCAAGTTCTAAGAAGACTGTTTAACTTTCTTCCCGATCCCAATGAACAAGATCACAACTAATCAAACTAAGATCAAGCAACTTTTGATCAGTGCTAACCAACAGGTATATACCCGCAAGACATATCAAACGAGATCTATCCGTAAAAATTTGTTAGAGTCCAAAGCAAAACTGATTATGCCTTTGGTTACCCTCCACGAAAGAAATTTGCTACACCCTTCACTAGCCATACCTCTGAAAGTATTGCTCTGTTTCTCTCCAGGAGTTCTGGGAGGTCACTGAAGAGTTTATCAATGGATACCCGTCCTCCACTCTCTTGCAACTGTTGAGATTTTTCGATGACCGATTGAGGAACGGTGTCCCCTCCTAAATCTTCCACGGCTGCTGGGAGGTTTAGTGAAGCAAGCACGCTATATGAAAAATACAAAAAAACATATTATTACAAATATTGAGAGCACCTTGTGGTGAGCTGGATGAAGAAGACAATGTTTTACAAATATTTCCAATGACTGGGATACAGTGGCTCTTTCTTTATCTTCTACTAGTAGATAAAACAATATTAAAATACCTTTCAAATGATTTTGGATAAGGAGAAAAAAAAGGTTCAAACTACTTTCAATTTCCAAGCACACATTGCACCTCCTAAGGTGATAGAAGATTTACAGAAGCAAGTAAAATACTTGAAAGAAAAAAAGAAGGGGAAAAATGATAGAAATGTCTTTTTGGGCATATTGAGTCACTTTGAAAGATTTTTCTACAAAAATGCAGTGAGTCTATGGTCTATGGCATAGGCTAGGTGATTTTAGTATTTTGTTATGTGTACAAGAATATATGACTACAATATTATACTGCATTGTGTTTTAATGTGTCCTGCATGTACAGCATATGTTATGTCTTGAGCATATCAGCATATATGTATCATATAACACAAAATACTATAAACTAACATAAAATAATGTAACATACTATAACATAACATACTATAACGTAACATACTATAACACATGACATTATAACAGACTTTAACATAACAACATATGACTGCTTTACACAACAACTGGCTTCTATAAGTCTAGTCCTGTTTCTGACTTACGTATTCAACAACTGTGTGCTCTCTCGTAGTTTGCCTATCTCTCGGTTTACGATGCCCGCTTTCCTGTTCCCATAGGCAACCATAGCATTATGTATGGAGAGGGGTACCAGCTTTTCAAAGAGGTCTACGATAGGGGAAAAAAAATAAGAATAATCATGATAATAATGATGAACATTTGTACTGGAGCTGTATCCGTCACAAAGACACTCATGATGCAGTGAAACAACAGTGACAAAGGGCAAAGTTAGTGACAGACAAAGATTGAGATAACAAATGGTAAAATGTTAGGTTAGAACTCGTCAAGTTCTAGAAACAGATGAGTCTCTTCACAGTTTATTTGAAGGAAACACAAGAGAAGGAAAGAGCTTGATGGATTCAGGTAATTTGTTCCACAGATGTGGGGCAGCAGAAGCAAAACAGTATTGTCCCCAGGTTCTGCAATATACATGTTATCCATGTATATAGTCAAATGTGGAACAGAAGACACCATAAAAAAGACATCACAGGTTCAAATCTGTCATAGTGGAGACTTTCCCAATTAATACAAAGAGAGTTCTGAAGGTTTTTCAAATGATGACTTATTAAAGGATGAATTTAGGCAGAGTCTTTAAGTCTTGATATCTCGCGGTCCATAAAAATAACAGAAATCCGAGTGCTGGTAGTGTTTCTACAGCTATTACAGGTTTTTTAAGATATTCGCCAATAACATCTCTGGAATCCTCCTTTAAGGCTAAATTGAAGACGAAGTCGGCTCCAGAGAGCGGACCTTGATGTTAATCAACTGTTTTGTAAATTCTAATACCTCCAACAAAACATGCCCTCTTCTTCACTGAAGAAGAAAACAGAGTTCCCATGGATGGCATTCAACACGATTAGTCAACAATGTAATGCCTTGTTTTGAAAATGTCATTTGAGGTCATTGTCTTATGCTTCCCATTAAGTCTTGCAATTCCCCTGAGGAACAGACCAAATGGTCTGTGTATTAGACTGTATAGTCCAGTCAATTTCTTTGATGAACCTCTGTGGTTTAAAGGGTCATTCCACAAAATAATTAGTAAAGAAATAAGACTTGGACTGATAGCAGAGTGTTTTTTTTTTATGGGTCTACAAACATATCAAACCTAATTTTGTGCTTTTTAAGTCAATCTTTTGCAAGTTCAAAATTCATGACGCTCACCCTGCCTCAACTTTTTGACATAAAATATTGAGTAACTTTGTATGTAGTGGCCTCGAGGGGTATCAAACAAAATGCACATGACGGGCACTCGGAGATTAATTTTCAATGTTAACTAAAGAGTATTACCACTGTACGTAAGAGATAAGTCCACTTCAAACTCAACTTACATGTGATTTCAACCATCAAGAACACTTTTTACCTGTAAAGTTTTCCGTCATTTGAGACTGCACGTCTAAAATCTTAGCTATGACAGCTGATCCTGGGGACTTCAAGTTCGATACTTCAGGGATGATATCACTGTATATCAACTCGTTATCCTTCTTTGCTGCGGTCAGCTCTTTGTGGTACTTTCCGGCCAACTGCTTGGTCTTCAGCAGGCCACCTCCTCTGGTTTCAGCTGCTTGTAGAAGGCTTACTGCATGCTGGAAAATTAAGAAAAAATCATATAGAGAAAAAAAAAAGAGACTGCTTCTAAAAATAGTAATGATAATGGTCAAAAACTTACAGTCTAACTTGTTACATTCCCAGTACCAAGGCAAGAATTAGTCAAACCAACGAGTAAATGATTGGCTGCACTTTTCATCTTTTTGTTTTTAGAGATACATTTGCTGGGCAAAAAGAATGAAAATGAAATAGGCGAATTTGTTGCAAACTCACATCTAGACGGGCTATTTCCTGGCCGTACTCCTTGCCGCTTCGGCAGACCAGAGCTTGGTGGTACTCGGAGTACGCGTGCATCAGGGCCTGCTTTCCTGCTACGATCGGGACCCACTCTTTTGGTAGGTTCAGTGACACTTCATCAAGCTGCATGGCGTTCAGGGCTTCCGTATAGAGGTCCGAGGCGGCCGACGCAACCTTACTTATGATGGCATCTTTCATCTTGTCTGAAAGTGGATTGAGAGGCAATGGACTTTTTGAGGTTGACTTGATTTCCAGGTAACTATAAATGGTACATAACATGGTATACATATATACATACCTACAAGGAAAATTGATGAAGTCTGGAGAAGTAAAGGCTTTTACAAGCAGCCCAGCCCCCACCCCCTAGAACAACTTAAGAAGAATGGGAGAGCGATTAAAGAAAAACAGAACAAGAGAAGGAGAAAAAACACCGGAGAAAAGAGGGTAATAGTAACAAATAAACTGATCTTAATGATCGTTAAGGAAGTGAGACTTTGTATTTATAGGAGGATAAAGTTTTATCTAACTCATTCCATACTGTTGCACCACTGTGAATGAAATGGCCTTGAGATACTTCACAGGTGGTGAGATTCGAACCAAATTATTTAATAGTATAGTTATAGTTAGGCATGTAATACCTGAGTTAAAGATGTAAGTCTATGGACTTATTTATACAAAGGAATTTACAAAGTATTATTCTTTGGCAACAGAATTCATCTCCATCTTAAAAACTGTCTTTAACAGACCATGAACGAGGATCATCAAGCTCGGGATACATTGCCGTATTGCTTTAAGTTTTTGACAAGCTACTCTTTAAATATCAACAGGCTTAATGCCATTAATGTGATTGTAAGTTAGCACAAAGCCTCAATCTGCAATAGCATAATAGGATCTATGTTAAAAAGAACATAAAAAAAATAAGACATTTGATGCTGTTGGAGGTCATTCTCCTGTTCTGTAGCTCACACATAATGCTAAACGAATGCTTCCTGGTACGGTTATCAGATTTATGAAAACAACAGATTATCACTCTAACAGTTAGGCCCGGAATGAGGAACTGACGCTATTATCTATATATCTGAGTAATACCAGGGTATTACAGACCACTGTAAATCTGAAGCCAGATATGTTGAAAGATAGGGCAAAGTGACCTGCACAAAACTTCTATTCTACATTACATGTCCACAAGAAACTCCGAGAGAAAGAAGAAATTTTGAGAGAAAGAGCAGGATTCTACCCATTGACCAAAGATGCTATTTCAGCTGGCCAAATACTGCCCTCGGGTTTAATCACGAACTGACCCAACTCCACCGTTGTGACCTAGTTTTTGATGGTTGAGAAGACACATCAACTAAACCGCTCATACAACGACTGTTTTCTGTTAGCTATGGTGGGAAACAGATTGTTGGTTGAAGTCCGAACTTTAATGACCAGTTCTTAATTTTGTGAGATGAATAGAGGGCGATATACAACAAAATCCACAACTTTTTGGGGTTGATTTTGATGCTTTTTGTTTAAATTTTATTTGATTCTTTCACGATCCCAATCAATTTAGTTCATAAACTGCACTAGTCCATTTTCATTTCAAATATTGCTGTAAAAAGTTGACTAGTTTGACATTTCCCAGTTTGCTTTTAAAACATAAGTGTAGGAAATGTAGGGGTGGTGACATGCTGAGAAGAGAGATCAAATGAAGTTACTAAATATCTAAGAGGGTGGATGGCTATCATTCGACCATTAAGGTGATTAATCCTCGAAGAGAGAAACTAACTGTTAAGAAACAGCTCGTCTGCTGCGAAAAAACTTCTGAAGGTGAATGTGTAAAAGTAAGAGGGCCAAATCAAATGAAGAAAGACGAATTAGGAGTGACTTTTTTGAATGTTATATACCTTGTCTAGCTTTTTGAAAGAAACTCTCCTGGGCTTGAGCCAACATCAGAGCTGATAATCCGTTCAGCATAGAGGCTGTCAAGTCACTGGTCTTCACCACTTGTACACCTGTGAAGATGGTAGTGGTCAGTTGTTTGAAAATACTTGCTGCTTGCTGAAAATCGAGAGAAGTAAGAGAAACAGCAAAAATTATGCACACATTTTGAAGTGAGAACTGGGAAAAACTTCCATGAAACTTGTTTCAAATGGTGCCATCGCTTAACCTCTGCCCTCCCCCACATGCACCCTTCCTCTACCCCTCACTTTCATTCTCTTCCTGTAAGCCACTAATAATCAATACTGCACTTACAACACTGATAGATTTCAAAACTGTCAATACCTATTTTAGATGGTCTTGAATTCACAAAACAAGTTGTCTACTTTCAAAGTTCATTATTCATAAAGTAATTTCTTTATTCATGTAGCAAACGCGTTCATATTCATAAAGCAATCAAATATATCTAAAAGCTAGCACCAGGTATTGACTCGGCTTCAAGAATCATGCCAAGAATCAATATGACCAACAACCATAACATCAAACAGAACACAGCATATATGTATCGCAATGACAAAATTTTGCAAGACAAGGTGAAACAGCAAAGAAATTTCAGTGACCAAAAATGTAAAAATAAATGAGTTGCTTTCATAACTATTTTGTCACTGAAGAAATCTTCAATGTCCAAAAAAAAAAAAAAAAAATATACCATTGGTGTTTATTAACATTAGATCTTATGAAACAATAAATATAGATTTACATCTGAAGTTATCTTCTACTGTGTAATTACTAATTACATGATCAATGTGTGAGTTTTTTTTCTCTTAATACCTCACACAGGCTCACATGTTGTTAGTTGTCGGTTTTGTCTCTGTACCTCGCTACATAAACTCACAGACTTTGCTATCAATTTAGAATCTACAGTTAAGCACAGACTGCCTCTATCTACGGTTACCATTGAACATGCCATTCAATGGGAAAAATTCTGAGAGGAGATATTATTCCTAACACACAAAACCCCAAAAAAGAAGAAAGATTACCAAGAAAAGATAAACAAAGGTTGTTTGAACAAAAGAAAGTGCTGCATGCCAAATGTTTCGTTGCCTGCGGATACGGCACAAAAGCATGTTCAGTAGTGCATTGTTGTACCTGCCTACTGTGATGAAAGCAGTAACAAGAAACTGAGCCTACACTTTATCTTTCAGTGACTAAGTTAAAGCTGTGTTGTGTGATCTCTAAACCATTATGAGCAGCCCATATATATATATGGGCAATTCCATGATGGAGGGGACATGGCCTAAAAATAAGAAGTGTCAGTTTTCAACCTGCTATCAGTCTAATGTTGTAGAATACATATCTAAGTTTGTGGAATAGGTAAGCAATTTTTCTCGAACACTCAAATTTTGAATACATGGCTCAGATAATCAAGGAGGATGAGAACTCAAAATAATCCAGAAAATGCATCATACATTCCATTCCATCCTATATAATACTCATCAGATAGTATTTAGTAGTTTTATTATGTGTTATGAAAGATACTCCTGTTGACTGTGTTTGGACAGAAAAACATTTCAATATTTCTTCATGTCAACTTCAGAACAGAAATTTCTCAGGCCTCAATCACTGATGTAACCTGAGTAACCGAAAAAAACAACTTTTTCTCTATGTGACATTTCTTTAACAAGTGGAAATCTGATAACCATAATTTTGTTAGTACTCATAGTCCCAAGGGAGGAAACGAGATCCCTAACGAGGAGAGACCCATCATGTGTGAGTGATAGATCACTGAAATCTGTAATATGAGTAACCATGTAACGTGAGTAACCAATGTGTAACCTGAGTAACCAAGCTAACACACTGAAACAATGCAGGAAATGCCTATTATTGCCTTGTAAATAATTGCTCAATAAAAGAGGGCATTATTCCACAACGGGTGAGAATATTTCACAAGTACCCATCATGCAATGCACTTCCAGTCAGCTATGCTTTGCTCCCTTAGAAAGTCTGTGATTCAGCTGTGATCTCGTTTGATTAAGGAAACGCCGCAGAACCTTGTATTTACAGACAGTTTGGGTAAAGCTGGTGAACCAAGGGTAGAGGGCCTGCAGAAGAAAATTCTAATTGCAGAATTGGGTGAGATTGATACTATCAATTCATTTCTTTTATTCCAGGGTTAGGCCCATTAGCCTAACACATAAAGCCTATATAGTAATATTGCTCATTTTCAAAGAATAGTGTTAGATGGGCTACGCACAGGGTTTAAAGTAAAAAATGATGATTGTATTCTTGATTATCAGTTCCCAGCAGTTAGGGGTTATACCAAAATACAATGTTTCTGAATTAGGCCTATAGGCTTTATTTGTTGGCTGAATGGATCAGTGAACATAAAATAAAGTTTTGAATTACAATTCAGCAAAATATTCATGCTAAACCGTGTGATATACTCAGTACCCATATAGGCCTATTATGCAGTCCTACACTATTTGATCCCCTTACGGGTCCGGGGCGGTAGAATAGGCCCGGGGTATTTCCTTGAAGACACTATATAACACAACTGTGCTTATGTGTCGTTAAACTTTATCTATTAACTAACTAACTGACCTACACTATTTGATCTCTAAGTCTAAAAATGGGTATTCATTGTTTCTTTCTGCAGATCAGTGCTAATATCATGCCTCTCACAAATGCAGAGAAACAGCGGAGATATAAAGAGAAGCTCAAAGCCTGTGGAAAGTATGACCATTTCAGAGAACGGCACAGAAATGAGGCTCAGAAATCGCGAGCAAAACAGAAACACCTGGAGAGTACTCTCCCATCACCCATGAAGAAGATTCAGCAAGAAGCTAGGAGGGTGGCCACTAGACGACGAGTTGCATCCTACCGGGAGAAGAGGAAGACGAAGGAGGCCATGAAGAAGTTGCCTTTCAGCAGTGCACGAGCATTCGCAAAAGCAACAGCAAGATTACGCGACAGATTGCCCGAAGCACCACATCGCCGGAAAACTGTTTGTCATAATCTCTGCAGGTCTGAGCTAGGTGACGACATTCACCCATCGACTACAACAACTGCTGCTACGCCACCAGCCACTAACCCGAGAGGTCTCAGCGATGAAACTGTTGAAGTTATCCAGCAGTTTTATCAGCGAGATGACATAAGTCGGCAGGCGCCAGACAGGAAGGATGTGGTCAACATCTGGCCAAAAGAAGGGGGCAAAATAAAGAAGCAAATAAGACATTTGACGTCATCCGTCATGGAAACGTTCGCCCAATTCCAGGAGGACTATCCCAACATCAAGGTCGGCAAGAGCAAATTTGCGGAATTGCGTCCAAAACATGTCCTGTTAAGCAACAAGCTACCACATAACGTATGCATGTGAAGATATCATGAGAACTTTATGTATGCTGTAAATAGTTTACACGATGCTTCTCCAGAAATTCCTGCATACTCACATGTCCTACCCGCCAAGATTCTCTGCCAAAATCCAACAAGGGAATGTTGGTTCAACGAGTGCAACCACTGTAAGAAATGGCGCTGGGTTCATGAAGAACTTCAACATCGACCAGGGAGCTGCGACATGGTATGTGTGGAACAGTGGAGAAGACAACAGGCTTCGTTGCCTGCGGATACGGCACAATGCATGTACAGTGGTGCATTGTTGTACTTCTGTAGGCAGTCACCTGCCTACTGTGATGAAAGCAGTAACAAGAAACTGAGCCTACACTTTATCTTTCAGTGACTAAGTTAAAGCTGTGTTGTGTGATCTCTACACCTTTATGAGCAGCCATATATATATATGTATGTATTTATGTATGTATGTATGTATGTATGTATAT
>JAIPMN010009189.1:0-15464 GCA_020650975.1 Apostichopus californicus | reverse complement strand
AAAAAAATTGGCTCCAACGATAAATATAAAATGGAATTTGAAGTTAGAACACGAGTGGGTCAGTATTAACAGCTAGTACATGTTTAGGTAATAATACTATAAATACCTACAAAATAAGAAACTGATAAGTAGGGTCAGTACGTGCTAGAAGTATGTAAACCTGCTCTGTAGCTATCAAAATTTGTGACTCAATGTAAGTCACTGCAATGAACTAATCTTTTGTATTTATTCCTAGCCATAGTAAATATGCAAATTTTAGGACAACAATGCAAAATCAAATTTTATCTTATAAATTTGCCTTCAACTTTCAATACAATATTGTTTTTGGACGTATCATATCTAGCCTACTTGGCTGGTCAGTTGATATCATTTATCTAGCAGGGGGTACAAGACATGAAACCATCCAACCTGTCCGCCATGTGGATTACTGTATAACACTGCTTGAATTTATACTCTGCATTGTGAAAAAAAACAAGATAATATTCTTGATGATTGCCATCAAGTTTGATCGGTCATATTTAAAAGTAATAAAAAAAAATTTCAAAAATAAAAAAAAAGGAATTTTTTAAGGATGGTTCATCTCACAAATTTGTGTCACCACATCCATTTCCATGCACATGATGTATAGTCACGGAAACGGCACTCCATCATAGCACAATCAAAATAAACGGGTTGAACCAGATACTTCAAGCTAGATAACCAAATGGAACCTTGTGGTTTAACAAGTGTCATCCCAGGATTATTGAATAGGGTCACAAAGACCAATTGGTGGAAATTAAAATTGAGAGAATTTCTCGTGAAAATTATTTCTGCTTGCAAGTGCAGGTAAAGTGAAGATATAATTTACACTGGGTGCAAAAAACCAATGCAATAGCTTAAGGTTAAAGATTCAACTCAAGTGTAGTTTGAGGGATTCGGATCTTAAACGGGGAGGGGAGGGGAGAGGGCACCCTGGGGGACAGGAGGATCCCAAGGATGAGGGGTAGAGCAATTGACAAGTGAAACATTTATGTCATGCCCTGTTGTTCTAATTATTTAGCTAGGTGAAACCAAGTTTCCCCTTCATCCTCTTGGCTAGCCTCCAGTGGCAGATGTTGTAGCCTGGGGGAAGGGCTCTGTGGGAAGGGCTCTGTGGGAAGGACGGTACGGCCCTCCCCTTTGAGAAATGATTTTATGATTAAGGGTGCTTTAATTGTTACAAAATGGTTTTATATATTTCAACATTTGAAATCATTTATGTTTCAAGAGTTTTCCACTTTTTTTCCACAAATATTGGTATTTTTCTGTTTTATTCCAATGTTTTGGCAAACCTCTAAAATATTTTGGAGTCCCTAAACATGTAAATGACTTGCAAAACCCACTTTGGATACTAGGGATCTGAAGCAACACAGGATTATATTTTGAAGTAGGCTTTCAACACAGTCATAAATCATACCTCATAAATCTGACCTGTTTAGAACATTTCGGACTGCTAACACGTCAATCAATGTTGCTTCCTCTCGCTATACTCTGCTATAGAGTTTCGTGTCCAAAATGCATCTACTTGCAATCAATGCACAGTTAGACCTGTGTTGTCTTTACTCTTCAGCAATCATTCACAAGGTATCAGGGTTAAACTTTCTTATCCATAAGAATTCTCTACATAGCCGAGCTACCGTAACCTGAGCACCCCCCCCCCCCCCCCGTTCCGGTTGAGTGTATTTTAAAACAGTTTATTTGAAGTATTTATATTGTGCTGGCAAAAATGATTTAATGAGCTGGTCACTCCTTGAACTTCTTGATTTATATACCAACAAATCATAATTTTCCATCCACTTTAGTACTAACTGCTCCAGTAGGCCTAAGCTTTGGTATTCTATCGTACAGTAGTCATGACCAGTTGTATTTGTCTGACGATTATCTATGGGTCTGGCATACAAACATACATGTCATGGTGGAAGAATACAAAATAGGTGTACTTAAGGGAATAATTACAACTCCCTAGCTATGACTGCATGACTCTATGACATACAGTAGTGAAGGATCACCTGTGGTATTATAATGAAAATTCCATGCAATACATAGTGCTATATCATTGGTAGGCCAAGGGGGCCCTTGGTCCTTTACGGAGAATGTGATGACCACTGTTCTTCTGTAGCACCAAAATAATCCTTCAATTTTCGAACAGAAGTTTGGAGGGAACATGTGAATCTTCACCCACTGTACTTATGACCTCCCCTGGACTACCCTGCAAGGGACCACCTGTTTTACAATCTTACTGTATGTCGGATTGGAGGTGCAGTGCTAACATATTACCAGAAAGTAGGTTTAGTAGGTTTAGTAGGTAGATGAGGAAAGTGCATAAATAGAGAGGAGACAGGTATGCAGGAGCAAAGTAAATCTTGCAGAACTCTTTTGGAGTTAAAGGTTTTAACACTCTGTGAATTAAATAATACATTCATTGATCAACGTGCATGGCAATATAAATATGAAATGTTTAGTTTTCAATTTCATCTCTTCTAGGATATAAATCATAGAACTTCACCATTCCATCTCCACCTTAGTCGTTATTTCCCCAGCAGTTCATTTTCAAGTAAGAATGTGATATTACCAATAACGACATTATTCGGTACGACACTACTTTACATCGACTCAAAAACTCAAGTCATACTTTAACGCCTGAATTCCATTCACTACAATTCTCACAGAGAATAAGACAAACTCTTCACAAACTGATTGAGTAGACAGTTTTACACTGTCGTGAATATTCATCAAGCAGCGCTACCCCTGAGCAAACCAAAAAAAACCAACCAACTACTTAATGTTATAGCGTGCATCAAGTGTTAAACGTTGTAAGTACTATGAGAAGACACGTAGCAACAAGAATATGACTCCAGCTTCAGGCAATGATTCTCACTGTAATCATGTACACCCACATCTGCTGTTCTGCATATAGTCTGATTCTTACAGCTTCCATGGATTGCCAACTGGTGCGCAAACGACTACAAGCTAGCTCCGTATATCAAAACCTGAAATGAAAAAGAAGAGACCATTCCTTCCATTAGGAGATATTATACTGAGAAATGGTTATGAAATATAGTGATTTGATTCTTCTTGCTTCGGAGTAGGGGAAGAAGAGAGGAGGGGGGGGGGGAGTGGGGAAATGGTTTGCAACTTGAAAGAGAGATGTGAGATACTACAAGTTTTAATATAGGATATTAAAATGAGTTGACATTAAGACATCTCTGGTAAAGTTATCATAAGACTTATAAAGGCAAACTGATTTAGTATGCAGAGCTCTTGTAAATTGATACACAGATACTCCAACTTCCTACATTTCATGTTTCGTCAAAATTTCTAGTACTTAATTATTGAAGATAACATGGTAGGCAGCCCAATTCTATATAAGATGTGAAATTAGCAGTGACGATAAAATAATAGGCTGCAGCTATATGGGTGTAGGCCTACTATTAGAATGAGAGGTCAGATGTCTATATATCCTAAGAATATGCAAATTAGTGGTCAGAATAACATAGAAGGCTGCCTTCTAAAATATCTGGAGCCATAACACAGAACAGTAGGTAGCTATATACAGTGGGAATACGGTTAGAATGAGGGATCAGATGTCTGCATATTCATCCTTGGTCTCCTGGAAATATGCAAATAAGTGGTAGCAATGACATACAGTATGCTGTCTACTAAAGTAGTTGCGTTCATAACATAGTAGGCTCCCAAATACAATTACCAAAATGTATGATCTTTGCATGCTACTATCCTGTTGGTCCCCAAAAAACTATGGCAATCAGCAGTGATAATAACATAATAGACTGTCCAGTAGCACCACCCCGTGGTTGAATTATGTCTGTATGAACAGAGGTCTTAATGTGGCTATGCGTGTACGTTAGCTGGTCTTAGAGAGTATGCAAATTAGTTTTCACAATAACATACATTGCCAACTGGAGGCATGATGCTAGGCTACTCGAACAAACAAACCCCAAGGGTGAATTTTCTTTTCATCCCTAATTTAAACAGACACTTTCAACTGAATGTTGATCGCTAAAAACCCGACAAGGCCAACAGGACAATGGATTCTATACAGTCAGCCCTCACCAACAAAGTACTTGAAGTAGCAAAAAGGTCATATGAGCCTGGGTTTGGCGGAACCCTAAATGTACTCAGCCCTTCAACCTGTGGACACACCAAACTAAACTATACTGTTGAGTCAACCACAACAGACCTACACTTAACAATGAGGGTCCTTTGTATCTAACAAAACAAGTTATGGGACGTTAAGTGAACCGGCTTTGTACCCGGGCTTGTAATACCTTTGGATTAGCCACCGGTTCTATTCTAGCTAAACTCCAAAAGTCTGTCGTTATTTGATTAGTGACACAAAAGAATGAAAAGTGTATTTCAACAGAGTGAAATCATGGCACTGATTTTAAAGTGACCATATACCATCAAGAACTAACCAAAAATGGTACATGTTGAAGGGATTGAAGAGTCACGCACAAAGAAACATCTGTTGCCGGTAATCTGACCTGGATCGAACAAGGTGTAACAGAAGTTAGACACCACCAGCAATCCCAAAAAATAACAAATATAATTAGACACTAGTGTACAGTCAATACATGCAGCTACGGTCAATACCCACAAATACAGTACATATAGCAGCAATGGACATCTCAAGTCCAGATAAAGATAACAAGGTGTCAGGTTTCATTACTGTCTACATTTTGTGGCAACAAAAACAAACTTCAATTGCAGGCAACGGAAAGTTAACGTTTTTCAGAGGGCGGCACACGGTTTGGGGCGAGTCTTCAATGCCTTTAAGGAATAAAGAATCTTGAAGGTACAACACAGTACTAGAGAAAAGCAGGAAGCTAAAAGGAAATGTGGGATCATTGATACCTATTATTGCAGATACAGTATACTTGTGCGGCTTAATCACAAAAATCATAGAAATCTGAACAGGAACATTACCTTAAATACAGGAACCTTACCTTACATATATACTAGAAATCCTCAGGAACATTACCTTACATTACCTTACAATTTACATATACTAGAAATCTACTGGAACATTACCTTACTGTACATATACTAGAAATCTACTGGAACATTACCTCACATGTACTAGAAATCTACTGGAACATAACCTCACATACTAGAAATCTACAGGAACATTACCTTACATATACTAGAAATCTACTGGAACATTATCTCACATATATTAGAAATCTACTGGAACATTACCTCACATATACTAGAAATCTACAGGAACATTACCTCACATATACTAGAAATCTACAGGATCATTACCTTACATATATACTAGAAATCTACTGGAACATTACTGTGCCTCACATATACTAGAAATCTACAGGGACATTACCTCACATATACTAGAAATCTACAGGAACATTACCTTACATTTTACCAAAAATCGGCAGGTACCTAACCTTACATATATACCAGAAATCAACAGGAACACTACCTTACATATACCAGAAATCTACAGGAACACTACCTTACATATACCAGAAATCTACAGGAACATTACCTTACATATACCAGAAATCTACAGGAACATTACCTTACATATACCAGAAATCTATAGGAACACTACCTTACATATACCAGAAATCTACAGGAACATTACCTTACATTACCAGAAATCTATAGGAACGTTACCTTACATATACTAGTTGTAACTGCATAAAATATCCCATAAGAAGAATGGGGTGAGGACATCATCTATATTGTTAAATGACTTGATAAAAGCCAAAGTAATATTGGTCAACACAAAATAAAGCTTAAAGCAAATATAGAGTGCACAATTAATATAATATACACTGAAAAATTATCCCAAACCTGAGCTCAGCTGATCCAAATATGAAATATTATCAAATGTCAGTATTATTCATCTTGATTTTGCCTATTTATGCACTCTTATACAGAGCTATGACTTTTATTGTTTCTTTTGAAGTCAACAGAGCTTTAAAATCAGATATTAAAATGTTCCCATGCACTGAAAAATCTTGGTATTTTAGCCATATTAGTCTACCATTACTGATTGAAGGTAAAGGTTTCTGATATGGGATATATATACAATACAATCCCCCCACCCCCCCCCCCCACAAATAGCCTCCTATTTACTATGTACTGTATCATTATTATGACCACAATGAGTGTATGTCTTAGTTTAAATACTTAATACTCCCATTTAAAGCATATATCTGCAATACTAAAATCCTTACATCAGAGCAGTTCATTTGATTGATTTTATATAGATTCGACTTTTATTTTGTAATTATGCAGAGAATATAACTGACAAATTTCGAATATTTTCAGCTAATGTTCTTTTTCACATGTGTGATCATAATTTACAGAATTATATTTACAGAATTTTACTTGGTTAAAAGGAGTTGCCAAACTTTGAATAAAGACAGAATAGAATTCATAACTCATAAATAAATATTTGTTTGATGAAATAACCTCGGGAATGCTATATCTCGTTCCATTAATTTCAATGGTCCTTTTTGGTTCACCCATTGTAATCTGTTGAGGGTTTGCTGAAATTGTTGGAAGACGATATTTATTTCTTTCTTAGTAAGTTTTATATTCATTCACATGGTATGGTATGTTAAATGAAAGCGAATATATTCACAATGTTATCATAATTGATAGTGGTTAACTTGTTGCACTTCTTTACTCTGAATTTTGGTAAAATACAGTAAATGAACTATATAGTGATACTTCTCAAGTTTACTTCAATCGCTGTTTATTGTCCTACGAAGTACAAAACAAAGGATTGAGTCGTGAGATTCTACTTATAGAAGCCACCCTAAAGTTCAATAGAAGGTACAATGCCTTTTAAGTGCTCACAATGGCTAATGGAATGTGCAGACCGTTAGCCAGCGTTAAATATGATACTTTTCTAACAATGACATTGATCATGTGGGGAAACCACAACAGACCATCTCTTACTAATTTGGTCTCCCCATCAAAGAATAGATCACTTAAATATTACTCACTTTTTTGGGGTGTAAGAAAAAAGAGAAAGCAAACACTTATTCACATATTTTTAGAATTTTATCTGAGGTTAGTTAATACACAGTATGAGTGTAATTATCCTTTAAAGTACTGTATAAACAAAGTCCATTATGGTTTGCTGTGCGGCTGAACGTGATGAATATGAGCTTAATATAGTCCCAAGTAGTGAGGGGCACAGGAGGGGTATCAACGGAATCTATAAACATGATCTAGGGGCACTAAAGTCGCTGTCCCGTCCAGGGCCAGTCCAGAAGGTCCAAGTCAGAGTCCAGCTCTGAGTCCAGCTAGTTTGAAGCAATCCAAAGAAGACTGCGTGCGAGATAAGTCCAAGTCCAGAGTATCTGGAGCACAAGTCCCACTCGGTGCAAGGGAAACGTTAGGTTGATATTTCTATCTTTGAAGTATGCCATAGGAAACGACAACGGTGTGAGATATACGGTATGAGAAAGTTTAAACCATGTGATACAGACTATACCATCGAGAGGAAAAAAATGTGTTAGAAAGATCTCTAAATCAGGTGTGACAGTGTACTTTAATAATTCTAAGGCCAGCTTAGTCAAGGCTATGAATTATGAACAGTATATATATGCAATCTATCTTGATATCACACACCCTCCATCTCCACAACTTTCAGACTATAGAGATGAGATTTTGCTTGCAAATAACATGTGGCTAGTTAATACCAGCCAAGCCATGTGATTAGCACATCAAAACTTACGCAAAGGGGAATATACAAGGATTATGATTTTTACCTAGTGTTATTGAAAGTAGCTGATTTAGCTAGATGTACTAAACATCAATAGGCAGACCGTTTCCTTTTTAAAACGAAACTTTCCGTAAAATGGAAGGATGACAGAATGACGATGGACATTCTTGTCCTCGGCTAGACTTTATGACAGCCATTCTTGTCCGAAATGTGTCATAGGATGATATTGCTACTGTGGCCCGCAAACCATTATGCTCCTGAAGAGACGTCTTATCCCACCTCTACTTTGGCTCACCCTGGTAACATTACAGGTTGTATCGATATATGATGCTACTTTTTTATTCCCTATCTCACAGGGACCATTAAAGACTTAATCCTGAAGTTAGGACACTAAGTTCAAAATTATGGATACTCTATTCGACACTACTGTTCCTCCAATTTTTGTGGCAGGTCTATAAGGACTATATACCAAAGTGGGCCTCAGTACATTTATTTTGGTCACCTGACATTGGATCTCGTAAGTTCTGTATTAATTGTGACTAAAAAGAAATGTAAGATTTAATCTTAGAGTTGTAGCTTTATGATATGAAAACATGGTAAACTCAACATGTTTATTACAATTGGGATGATGATGTGCCTGGGGATTTGAGATGCGTAGACAGCGAGACAATGCTAAATACTTGTAGGGGACAGGGGGGGGGGGAGGCATGGGTGAGGATCACATCGTTAATAATAATTTTGATACTACACAGATGACAAGAGCATGGCGTTTTAGGTTCTGTCACCTTTTCTTACTTTTTCTTTTCTTGTGCACAGAGTTGACTGTTTCATGCATTTTCTAAATTTCTAAACTAATTTTAAGAGACTTCATCTTGTCAGAGATGACTTCTAATAAGACTCTATGAATTTTATCAAAGGTTTACATCAGGAACAGGATAAGACAAGTCATGGTAGTCATGCTGAAATGGGATTTAAACTTGCAGAGGAAATCTTACTGAGAAGAGACCTGTAAATTGTGATTTAGATTGAAAATAAAAACCTCTGCTTCCTTTTTTAATGCAGGTTAAAGAAAAAAACCCAAACCAACAACAACAAAGATGTAAACATGTTGATAATATATCAGCCAATAACCCTTTTTTGATGAAAAGACCAATTTTCAAAGTGTTCCCAAACATCCTGGTCGGGGAATTATGTATTCCAAAGATCATAAGAAAATAATAATTTAATAGAAAGAAAGCTTACCCTAATAGTCAAATATATAGTTATCGTAATAGCATACGATAAGTCAAGCAAACCCCTCACAATTCATGTCATCTTTAATAGACATTTATTCTATTGGGTGCAGCCGGGCTAAACAAGATGAATGATTCTCCGAAGTGTTCCAATTTACTCCAAAAATTGATAATTTATTGTTTCATCATAGTCAGTGGATAACACCGGTGGCTTAACACGTTGCATCTTCTTCAGTCATAAAATCCCTGAAGTCTTCACACAGGAGGAGTTTAATTTCCTCATCAGTTCTTACGGGGCAGGTGGCAGACATTTTCATCCACCCTAGGCCCGCTACCCACCCTGGGGTGCTTTGGACCTCCGTGATCGAGGAGCCTCAATGTTTATCCCCGCCCCCCCGGTGACACTAAATTATCCACCCATTTCTTATCAATTCACCTGCTTTTCTGCTTAATTCCGAATCGAGAAAACAGCTGATTTCTTCGATTCTCCCTGTCTCCCGACCCCCTATCTAGCGTTGAACCTCGTAACCCTGCCAGCGGAATTAAAGGGGAAACCACTGTAATCGTCTACTGATAACACAACACAAAATGTACCTAATACACCCACTACAGTGCTCACTTTGTGTTACTGTATTGTGTGAACTAAAACAATGCCAAAGAAAAAGGGAGGGGAGTGGGGGGGGGGATACGAAACATTCTGCAGAGGAGGGGAACTGGGTTGGATGGATACAAAGAGGCATTGTAGGGAGTAACGAGTTGATTGTGAGAGGGCGAGAAAAGATGGCCATAGGGTGTGGAAAAGGCAAAAAGAGGCTTGGAGGAGGAGGAGGGGAGAGAAAGGAAGGAAAAGTGGAGGTGGTAGGGATAGGAGTTAAGGGTGGTACCTGAAGGAGTAGGAGTAAAGGGGAGCCATGGGAAGATAAAGGGAAAGGAGTGGAAAGGGAAGTGGTGAGGTAAAGAGTGAGGCAAGTAGGGTAAAGTTCGGGAAGGGAAGGAGAGGGGAGGGGAATAAGTAGGTCAAGGGATAATCAATAGAAATTAGACTGCACTGGTAAATCATCCCAAATATTTACCAGCAAAGAGTAGCGGTCTTAAATGATAGATATTAACATAAACATCACAACTATCTTGTAGCATAAGTTCCTGCAAACCTCCCCCCCCCTTCCCTACCTGAGGCCTCCCAGAGCCCCTCCCTCCATCTTCCTTTCCCACTTCTGAGCATTGCAAGATATCAAGTGATCTTATTAATTCTCAAGTACGACCCTTCCTCACCCCCCTCTCTTACCCCCCTTATCCCCAGCATTTAGCATTTCACTTCTCATTCCCAGAATTACACTATATCTATTTTAAACTTCCTCTTTAAACTACTGTTATAAGAAAGCAATTTAAACCTTTAAAAACAAACAAAGTTTAGATATTGTACCTTAAAGATAGCGTTATATGAAAAAGATCCGACTGAGAAAAACTGACTTTTCACTCTGGACTCTCTCCCATTTAAATTCCATTCTCCATGGAAATGCTGTCAGTCTCATGTTATCCATTTATGAATGAGTCTTCTTTTATCATCCAGATGTGTTTTGTGGGCAAATTGTTGGGTAAAATTCAGTCATTTACAGCCTTATTATTGATATCATTATCAATACTGTTATTATCATTCTTATTATTCTACTGCCTTATGTGAACACTCTAATCACGATTATTTTAAAGCTCCTGACAATTTTCTTGTCTTTTTGGCAACTGATAAATGTTAATATATATATTCATACCAGTTTGAGTTTTCTAGTCTCTTATGAGTTGTAAATATACATCAATTTTGATTTAAATGGATTTACTACATTTGCCCAAGAGAGTTTTCAATAATACAGTTTTATCCATAGATTCATATTTTTATAGTGAAAGGTAACTTAAGAGTGCTTGATTGGTTGCAAACACACAGGCTGAATGCCTTATGTCCCACCTCCCCCCCCCCCCCACACTGCACTGGTGACACAAATAGTACACGGAACCTCACATTTTCAGCAAGTATGGTGGCCATTTCCAAACTTGGTACTTTATATGGCAAGTAAGACATAAAAGAAGAGGGGGAAAAAGAATTGTTTCACCGAAATACTATGTATGGAAGTTATACTAGACCAAAAGAGTTCTATCCTGTAAGTTCCTCCATCAATTAACTAGAGTGTAAGGTCATGTTATAAAGATCTTTGATATAAAGGTTAACACAACTATCAGTTACTATGCAGAAAATAAGCATTGAAGTAGATCAAGAAAATCAACAAGAATTCAAACATTATTAGATGGTTCAATGATGTGATATAGTAACAGACCAATCCGGAATAACATGTTCATATTTTAGTATTTCTTAGGATCAATGATGATGGTTGGAGGTACTGCTCCTTTAACTTATTTTAACAGGTTCCAGAATTATTTTAATTTACATCAGTGTTCTTAAAAACACATTGTGAAAGAGTGTGAGTATTTTCTTCAGTCTCAGGGCTTGGACACCGTGCACTTATCTATGTAGTGAAAAAAATTGAATTCTCATCACTTTTTCATCCTAGTCACATATTTCAACACATTTCAACACTTCAACATTTCAACACTATTAGAACTAATAAACAAACCTTTTTCTTCACTAAGCTCTTTTCCAACCATATTTGTGGTGCAATTTACAACTGTGGTCAACAATGTAGCTAGACTGGTTTATCAAAAAGTTTCAAAACTGTCTCAAATTTCTTTATAGCTTTAATATCCATCAATTTATTCCTCTGTTCATCCAAATTTCTACTTCACTCTGTAATAAAGGTACTGGACTAAAATACTGTAAACTGCCAGTCATTGAACAGAAATATCTTAAGGTTTATGTGTGAAAGTGTCAAGTCGACCACACAACTATGAACACCAGACAAAAAAAGAAGAAAAAAGTTGGTATCTTTAGTAGACAGAAAAGAATCCAACCCAACACCTCACCGGGCCATACAAAGGTCATGAGAAGGAAAGGCACCAAAATAACTAATTAATTTATGCACAATTAAACATATGACAGGCATCTGTCAGTGATGTAGCCATAACAGCATATTACACAACTGTGAATAAGAACTTGGAAAAGTTGAAGGAAGGTATATAGAGGTTATTAAAACTCATCTTGAGTCATTATGTATATACGACACTAGAATATGTTTCTAATATAATTCTACTGGTAATGTATCCCATAATCAGCTTTCGTCAACTATGCATACAAACTGATGCGCCAAACGTTTTGTACAAAACAGCAATCGCAATCCTCTGAAAATATCTGAATATCGAAAGGATTATCAGAATGAGAGATTGCAAAGGAGGAGAGGGACCTTAGAGAGGGTCATTAGGGGTGCAGTGCATTGGATGTCACCAGGAGGGTCATTGGGGGTGCAGTGCATTGGATGTCACCAGGAGGGTCATTAGGGGTGCAGTGCATTGAATGTCACCAGTTCTTAGGTTAGGGTAGATCGGGCAAGGATATAAACTATAAACTGCAAGTCACTTCTATCTTTGAAACAACGAAAGGCAACCTTTATTTTTTTTTGTGTTAGGCTGGCAGAAAAAGAAGACAAGATTCAGAAATTCAGGAAGAGGGGGAAAAGTGGATGTAAGCTGCTAACAAAATACACATAATGCCGATACTTATGCTAAGAATAACAAAGGGGAATTATTACTGGAACAGGAAATGGTGAAGCATCTACTATAGCTGTCACCAGTCAATACTATTGTGGTTTCCAAAAGCAAGAGCTTTAACCACAATAGATAATCAGATATGTCAACAGTGACTGGGTGTAAGTGTCACACCATAGTCATTATGACAGTAAGATAAAACCTAGATGTGATAATTACTTTTAGGAGAAGCATTCACTTTAATCGTCACTCGTAGACTTTGAAGAATAGGATGCCCTTATGTTGAATGGAGCTCACTTTCTACTAGGTAGTTGTGATGGAGGGGGGATTTAAACGAGAAAAGGAAAAAAGCAAACAGAAACGAGAACAGATCTTGACAAACAGAACAGGTGGATTGAAGATCAACACCAGTCATCTAATACACCTGTACGTATCTTAGTATATCCCTACACATCTTTTGTTCTTTCCATGTAAAGATCTTTGCAGTAAGTCCTTTATTGTGGTTTAAGTTTTGCCTCAGGTAGGTCTACTTTTTGACAGGATTGGGAACTCTATTTTCTAGCCATCTATCTCTATATATGTTGATGAGGTCCTTAGTCCAAAAATCAACTGACAAGCATTGTGACACAGTAGTCAAACGCATTTTGTCAGAGTTTTGTTATCTTTTCTTTTCGGCTTGTGGTTGTATTTGTCCTTAAAAGTTATCAGACAATAGGAGGGGTCTTCTTGCTTGAGAGAGAGAGAGTCCATGAGACTGGGAACAATCATTGAAGGTGTATATTTAAACAAAAGATTTAACTAAACTCTTTGATTTTGTCAGCCGTTTTCCGCTGCTTTTGTTCTGCCTCAGACAATGGGATCTGTGATGATGTCGTTGCTTTAATCAAACCGTGAAAACTAACAGCTTAGAGGTTGAATCGATTCTGTGCAACTAGGTTTAGAATCACTGGCATCGGAACGGACGGACACAAGTAATATATATGACATAAATATCAACGGTACGACTGCAACGAGATAGGACAAGGAAAAAAATAGATAAACAAGAAGACAAAGAGAAGATTACCATTAGTTCAGTGACTACAGACAAAGTTGAACACATCTGTGATATATGCATCAAGGTTTTATGTACTGTATACTGACATACTCTTAAATTACATGAACACAGGATATCGGAAAAGACAGTTGTAAGATGGCTTTCATCAAAGTCACAATCATGAATATTATAATATATTCAAAACAAACAAAGTGGAGAATTAGTTGATGTAAGATTAGATAGAGTATCAGAGTAGTCGGTGACCATTTCTGCTTCATATATATATATGTATTACAGCTCTCACCATGCTAATTAGGTTCAGCGTATATACACACATTCTGTTTTTTTCGATTTGTATTTAAAATCGAAACTCGTTCAAAGCTGAGCAGACATCAACATACAGTCCACTGCAATCCAACGTACTTGCAGATGCTGCACCCCTGGAAGCTTTATAGACATGCTTTGCATAGAGGAGTCAGAACACAGAGCTTTAATTGTTATATTGTCATATATTACTGGAAGGTGGGATTATATACCCCAAATAGGAAAATATACCAACGCAATGCATATATAGCTTGTTTCTAGTATGGAAGTACTGTAATCCCTTACAATGCTGTGTGTAGCATGTTAATAGTATGGAAGTACTGTAATCACTCACCAATGCTATGTATAGCATGTAAATAGTATGAAGAACTGTAATCCCTCACCAATGCTATGTATAGCTTGTTTCTAGTATGGAAGTACTGTTATCCCTCACCAATGCTATGTATAGCATGTTAATAGTATGGAAGTACTGTAATCCCTTAACAATGCTATGTATAGCATGTTAATAGTATGGAAGTACTGTAATCCCTTACCAATGCTATGTATAGTATGTTAATAGTATGGAAGTACTGTAATCCCTTACAATGCTATGTATAGCTTGTTAATATGATGGAATTACTGTAATCCCTCACCAATGCTATGTATAGCATGTTAATAGTATGAAGAACTGTAATCCCTCACCAATGCTATGTATAGCTCGTTTCTAGTATGGAAGTACTGTAATCCCTTACAATGCTGTGTATAGCTTGTTTCTAGTATGGAAGTACTGTAATCCCTTAACGCTATGTATAGCATGTTAATAGTATGGAAGTACTGTAATCCCTTACCAATGCTATTTATAGTATGTTAATAGTATAGACGTACTGTAATCCCTTACAATGCTGTGTGTAGCATGTTAATAGTATGGAAGTACTGTAATCACTCACCAATACTATGTATAGCATGTTAATAGTATGGAAGTACTGTAATCCCTAACCAATGCTATGTATAGCATGTTAAAACTATGTAAGTACTGTAATCCCTTACCAATGCTATGAATAACTTGTGAATATTATGAATTAAATTATTGTATTCCCCTACCAATGCTTTGCATAGCATGTTAATAGCATTGAAGTAGTGTAATCCCTTACCAATGGGATGGAATTACTGTAATCCCTTACCAATACTATGTATAGCATGTTAATAGTATGGAAGTACTGTAATCCCTCACCAATGCTATGTATAGCATGTTAATAGTATGGAAATACTGTAATCCCTTACAATGTTGTGTATAGCATATAAATAGTATGGAAGTACTGTAATCCCTAACCAATGCTATGTATAGCATGTTAATAGTATGGAAGTACTGTAATCCCTTACAATGCTGTGTGTAGCATGTTTATAGTATGGAAGTACTGTAATCACTCACCAATACTATGTATAGCATGTTAATAGTATGGAAGTACTGTAATCCCTAACCAATGCTATGTATAGCATGTTAAAACTATGT
>JAIPMN010009188.1:4903-16607 GCA_020650975.1 Apostichopus californicus | reverse complement strand
CCCCCCCCCCCCCCCACCACCATCTCCTATCCTTTCGCACAATAACTATTAAGGCGTGGGGAAGAAGGGTTCATGATTCGATTTGAGAGCAATCTGTTTCACTCGCATTACCATATATGAATATATGTAAATAATGCACATAATGACAGAGAAGCACTAGAAAACAGCTAACAATTTCGATTTTAAGTCGAAAGACTATAAGAAGGACTGCGATGGGCTGTGGAGTATAACGAAAATAACAGATCTCAGTTATAGAGGTCATTGTATACTCATATGTTGTGTCTGTATAAATATATTATTTGTGACGGAAAGTAGCATTAACAAATTAAGTTTATTTTTCAGTAACTGTATTTAAACAAGTGAAACGCTCACATCAATACGTTATACTAATAATATACAGTATATGCTACGGTGACAACGTTCTTCCTATTATATTGTACGGCAGCTATTAGAACACACACACACATTGGTATCTCACATGTAAGGTAACCCAATCCCTTTAAGATATATATAACATGGTCAATAACGCAATGTACTGTTAGTTTATATTGCTGTAATATTAAGACTCTCTTTGTTAATGAGAGACCCAAACCATTTCAGATAAATATCACTTGATCGTAAGCGAATGTACTGTACTGTTAGTTTATATTGCTGTAATATTAAGACTCTCTTTGTTAATGAGAGACCCAATCCCTCTAAGATAAATATCATTTGAACTTGAAGGCATTATACTATTACTGTTTATTTAGCAATTTTGCAGTAATATGCAATAATTTGTCCAACCGCGATGACAACTGTATCCATATATGCAACAACCACACCTGCGTATAAGCCGATTCTCATTTGTAGCTTGCCTATCACATGCAAGGGGAAAGGTGGTGGGTAATTCAGTTCAAAGTTTGTCTCATTATAAACTTATATTTTTAAAAAAATTTATAAACCAATTTAGTTAGCAATTTGTTATTACAGTACAGAGAAAAATTGTGTGAAGTGAAAGGTCCACGTTACTTTAGCCTTTCTAAATATGAACTCACTCTTTTCCAGTTTGCCGTGCCATAGACTTTAGTCAGAAATGTAGTGTCGATACTTCATGTAGTCCAAGAAAACATGAAAACAATGAGTACTAGCATAATGAGTACTGGCATAATGAGTACTAGCATAATGAGTACTGGCATATTGAGCACCGGCATAATGAGTAGTACATGGCATTATGAGTAGTGGCATAATGAATACTTGCATAATGAGTATTGGCATGATGATTATTGGCAAAATGAGTATTGGCATAATGAGTATTGACATAATGAATATTGGCATAATGAGTACTTGCATAATGAGTACTGGCATAATGAGTACTGTCATAATGAGTACTGGCATAATGAGTACCGGTATAATGTTTTTATCGCTATTCCAGTTTTCAATATATGCAGCTACACTCTTGGATGACAATCAATACCACATCCTTGTAAACATGTTATTCGAGGCCATAAAAGTCATATGATTTCCTATTTTGTTTGCACTCGCATTTGCAGGAGAACTGAGCTAACGGTCTGTGGTTTCGTCCAGATGGGTCATTTCTCTAATATTAAAAGTGATATCAAGAAATCACAGCCTGTACTGATACCCTTCCATTTATCATAGACTGTTTAGTTGGTTTGGAAACAGCAGTTTTATCACCATTCTTGATAACCACTAAGATCAAACTAGTGTTGTCATCAAAGGAAACGACTTTCTAAATTCTAAATTCCGAAAATCTCTTTGCTCTTGTCAAGTTTTTTTTAATGATTTCCCAATCAATTCTTCCATTGCATATTTATTTGCAAATTTTTTGTTCTCCAATAAACTTAGTATTATACTCCAAACAATGTGTTCACATAATTCTCTCCTACCCACCAATATCTTCCCACCTAAGGCACCGACCGACCGCCCGGCCCCGACCCCCAGTCGAGCCAAAGCCATCAAAGACCCTGCTCATTCCACTATCGATGTAGGCAGTGCCACATGACAGCTATAACCAATTTTACTTATTGTTTATAGAGTAAAAGAACGAGAAACATAAACCAAAATACAATATGCTTTGAGGTTTCGATGACTTCATTGCACTAGACTTCTGCTTGTTAACCAGAAATAGCTGTTACAATATAAATGGCCCGATGTATAAACTAGTACATGATAAGCACAGGTCAGTCTACTGTACGTGAAAACTGTCGTTAGGTATACCATGTAAAAGGATTTTCAGAGTTTCCTCTGGTAACCTCAAATGAGATTTGACCTCACTAGCAACAGGATTCTTGTACTCAATATGGCAAATCCATATGGCATGTTTGAAAAGCATCCATGATTTCTACCATGAGAAATCATGTTTTAAAGGTTTTCAGGCCTCGGCACTGAAATATTTTTAAAAGTACTCGCTATTTGGCGACCGTTACTAAAAATCTAATGGCCAAAACGAAAAATTCACTCGCCACAATGCTGTTCAAGTCTTCATAGTACAGATCTACAACATCAATACTTTCTATGAACAAAGGTAAGGCACATAGGCAAATACATTGTACTAAGTAATTGCACAATGGAACATTATGTTTCTTTGCAGTATTGAAAAGAACGAGAAACTTAAAAAATGATACTAACAGCGTGACAACAATTCCGAATAATGTGAACAAGTTCTTGTAGTTTTCTAAGTGAAACAAAATGCACCTTAAAATGATGATAACGAGAAGATATACAAATCTGAAAATTGATATTTTTAATAAATGTATTTTCTTGTATAGGTTATTTATATACAGTTCATTTTGGTATAGAAGCCATCTATTCAATCAGAATATATGACAAAATAAGGACGTAGCGGGATTGTGGAGGTGTGGGTGTGTGTTACGAGAGGGTGGAGGGTGGAGGGTGGAGGACTTAGTTATGGGATATTTGCAGCGACAAACCATTTTTTGCCTGGGAGCATGATATATTGGTATAAATGTATTCTTAATAAATAAACTTTTCGCGATTCATTAATTTTGATGTGTTACTAATTTAATATCCGTCTATATACTTTGATCCTGCAATGTAGTTCAGTGTTATATGCGCGGGTAAATCTTAGTTTTTGTTTACTTTACTACTATATTCCTCTACATCGGGGCGTCGAGAGCGAGGTTGGGCCCGAGGACAATAATATCACATGGGGGCTTTTTTTTTAAGTCTTCGCGTTACGATAAGCATATTATGAAAATTACGATACGCTTTCCGTATATCATATTATATAATTCCGCCGAATGAACCCCGGGTCGGCCCGGGCCTGGGACTGTATACTCCTCTGGCTTATATTCTGTCTGAAGCAAGAACTGATCAAGCTCAGGGAAGGAATTCTCAACTCATGAATATCTTGTTATGAACGAAGAAGAAGCATATATAAGCCTATATACTGTTGCATGACGTAATGTCAGACTCATTATGACAGTTTCGCAGCTCTTAACCGAATGACAAGTTCTCTCCTTTCTTGACATACTAAAGCACGTTCTGTGTAGCATATATGGGATTAAGTAACTTGAAGTCATAAAGTCAGACTTGCTTGACTTGAAAGCAATGTAATTTACAAATCAAACTGAACATAAATTCACCAATTTTTTTTACATTTAACTAATACTAAATGAAACATCTCACCATAAGAAGCGTGTGAACTCCGTGCTACGTCTTACCCTGGGATACTTTATACCTTCGGTGGTGGAGAATAACGGCAACAGTAGTTAAACAAATCCTGGGATACCTTTGCTATGCTCTCTCTCTCTCTCTCTCTCTCTCTTTATTAACGAAAACATGTTCCTTTTCAAATCACATGCGTGAAAACATCTATGTTTGTAATACTCTTTACAACAACGACAGACTTTTTCTTTAACACAGATCTACGCAGAACATTGATCAGAAGACGCCATAGCCCATATACGTACAACGAAACAGTCTGAATATGTATTGCAGTAATGGAAAATGAAACAACACAATTACTTCAAATAAACATTGCTACCAAAAGAAATAAAAAGCTGATAAGGAACTCCTCTTTCATCGGTTTCGGTTTTGACCAGCACGTCGTGTCCCGTAGGAATTAATGTTGGCCTATTGTGTCTACAATGGTAGAGTATTCCGTCACGTAAAAAAAAATCACATTAATAAGCACAAAACATTAACCTTATTTCGTTGCGTTTATAACAGATATGGAAATTTTCCAAGGATTTCTCTTTTCACGGCAATGTACAAAAATGCAGTGTAATCACAAATCACTTTAATTGCACGATGTATACTCTCGCTTGAATTGCTAATAGAACAGGCTGTGAAATTTTTGTGAAGAAACGTGATGTGATAATGATATATCAAACTCAATATGATTTATCATTATTATAATATTCCGGGAGGTGGGGGGGGGGGGGGTTGAGGGAGGGTCTTCGGAGGTGTGTACGAAAATGACTTAATCATACCGTTGCATCAGCAGTAAAAGAAAGAACAAAATGGGAATGGTACATTGACGATACAAGTATGCTATCAAGCACCCAATGTACAACATGGCTTTATCAGTTTGTTTACTGTGAATAAGAGACAACCGTTAATCAGTATAAACTGAAGTGTGTTATAACACCGTAACACATGTCAGACCTGTCAGCAGATGCTTATGTGCACCCAACGGCTTGATCATTTTGTATACTGTGAATAAGTGACAACCGCTAATCAGTATAAACTGAACTGTGTTGTAACACCATTACACGTGTTAGACCTGTCAGCAGATGCTACTGTGCACCCAATGTACAAAATGGCTTGATCAGTTTGTATACTGTGAATAAGGGACAACCGTTAACCAGTATAAACTAAACTGTGTTGTTACACCATTACACGTGTTAGACCTGTCAGCAGATGCTACTGTGCACCCAATGTACAACATGGCTTGATCAGTTTGTATACTGTGAATAAGTGACAACCGTTAATCAGTGTATACTGAAGTGTGTTTTAACACCGTAACTCATAGTAGACCTGTCAGCAAATGCTACTGTGCACCCAATGTACAAAATGGCTTGATCAGTTTGTATACTGTGAATATAAGGGACAACCGTTAATCAGTATAAACTGAACTGTGTTGTAACACCATTACGCGTGTTAGACCTTTCAGCAGATGCTACTGTGCACCCAATGTACATGGCTTGATCAGTTTGTATACTGTGAATAAGTGACAACCGTTAATCAGTGTATACTGAATTGTGTTTTAACACCGTAACTCATAGTAGACCTGTCAGCAGATGCTACTGTGCACCCAATGTACAAAATGGCTTGATCAGTTTGTATACTGTGAATAAGAGACAACCATTAATCAGTATAAACTGAACTGTGTTGTAACACCATTACGCGTGTTAGACCTTTCAGCAGATGCTACTGTGCACCCAATGTACAACATGGCTTGATCAGTTTGTATACTGTGAATAAGAGACAACCATTAATCAGTATAAACTGAAGTGTGTTTATAGCACCGTAATACATGTTAGACATGTCAGCAGATGCTATTGTGGAAAACTTACTTACAGACAATAATAATAATAATTAATTAATTAACAGTTCTTATATAGCGCAACTTACAATAAAGTCTCGCCGCGCTGTACTTTACCCTGTTCATTGGTAACTTGTCACACCTATACACACCAAGATTGTGCACAATTCAAACAATCTCTCCTGGGGCACCACAGTGCACCACAGCCACGTGTCCTCTGGGGGACTTCCCATGGGTGCAGCCACAAACCGGCGCACGCAACTATATTTACAAGTCACCTCGCAAGTCCCCATTTATACACATGGGTGAAGAGAGGTGATGGAGATAAAGTGCCTTGCCCAAGGACACAACGCAATGATCTGGCCAGGGCTCGAACCTGTAATCCTTAGATCACAAGTCCACTGCCTTAACCACTTTACCACAACGCCCTCCCTTTACTCGAATTCATTACTCAAAGACTGTTCAAAAAATGACTGGTTAGGAGTCTAGACAACTGTCCCTATGTTTGACTTTTAAGTATACCTTGTAGAAATGGTTCAAATTGCATATTTTAAGCTTTTTGCAGTAAAATGTCATCCGTGTACTTTCTGTTAAAATGTGGACGAAAATATTGGCGAAACATGTAGAGTAGGCTGGTTAGTCCAGTCAGTCATTATGCAAAGGATTGTGTGTTTAGTATTTTCTGTTTGTAAGTCCTTCAGTCAGTAGCAACTGGCCATAAATGTAATACATGTTAAGAAATCATACCACACATCAGTTTTAACTGATTAATGGGTACTCACCTTAACCTTTATCAGTTTTAACTGATAAAGCCATGAAAATCGGGTGTATCAGGTTGTACATTGGATGCGATCACAGGATTTACAAAATGCTTCTTTGTTTTATATGAAACATTACCACAATCTGTGAAGTTTAATGTTTAAAAGTATAGGCCTTAAATTGTTAATAGTTCAATTGCAAATTTGTAATTGTTAAGTGTATAGCGCGCTATGTCTAAAGTTCAAAGTGCAAAGTACAAAGGTGTAAAGTAACAAGTGTAAAGTACAAAGTGATGAGAATTCTCAAACAATCCCGCTATTGGTAGTTTGTAAAGGACGACATAGGGTAAGCCGTTGCAATATAATACGTTGCTTGGACCTGTTGCGCGAATATTCTTCGAAAAGTTGCTTTGTACAATGTTTGCTCATATTATTACACATATATATACATATTTAGGCTTCTTTGCGGTAAATAAGCAGCTTGTTAACATTGCTCCTCTTTTGGTTTCGTAGAGACATTTTACCTCATAATTGTAGCTCTCGTCTCACTGCAGATTGAAAACACGACGTAGAACACGTGACGCTCCTTCCTTCGATACGTTAACTTATTGAATGTTATTTCTAATTATTATATGAATGCTTTAGTTCCTACTCACATTTTCTTCTCCTTTGAATTGACTCTAGAATGAATGAATGAATGAATATGACTCTCTCCGTTCATTGGTGATCTCGCTGAGGAGTGACGTCAAATAAGCGATGATAAACGACACACAAAAAAACTGATCTAGTCGACAAAACCACGGTTGACTGCGTCGTGAATTGTAATTTATGCGTGCATTCCTTGGTTCTGCACTGTACCCTTATTAAAACAATATATTTCTTGGTAGGACTCTCGAAATACCTTTAAGTTTACTTTATACAACGTAAATATAACATTTCACATAGGAAATTATATCACCGAAACCAGAAGCCATTTTCCAAAGTCTTTTAAACTGTTACAGGATAAAGAAGGAAGTGCTTGACATTAACAAAACAAAGTGAGGCAAAGTTATCGATATCTAGAGAGTAAAGAAAGAAAGATTCCTTGTTCAATGAAACAAACTAATGAGTATCTGTATTGAGTATTCATAACGTTACACCGTTTAACGTTTTTGATTGAAAAAGAAAAGGAACAGCTAAGCGAGGGTTGTTTTGTTTTCATTATCTATAATAACAAACTCTGTCAAGTGCATTCAGGAAATCTCAAATAAGACAGAAGGTATATAGATACCCGAGAAAGAACGAAATAAGCAGCCGAAACATGAACGAAGTAAATCTGTAGATGATTGAACACATTTTACTTAATAAGCAACGACATGGACTGGAATGAAAATGATTAGCTAAGTTATAGGGAATCACAGGGATTAAGAAGCCAACAAAAGCTCAGTCTAGAACCGAATCCATGCAAGGACTTGTAAGGACTCCTGATCCGTGTAATGACTATAGCCTATCAAGCCTACACCCTTTCAGAACTGATGATGCTTTAGAGATTTACGAGGCAGGCGTGTAATTGCCGGACCCATCCCTGCTTACGGAGCTACCCTTATGACGTCCCCATCGGACAGACGAGAGTGTACCTCAGCATCTGACCAGTTTCTCAAATACTGAGGGAGGTCAATATACCCTGTTCATCATCACTGTAGTGTAGCTATGGTAAACGAAGTTGTCTCGAAACACATTGGAAGAGCACATTACCAAATCCCATTTCCCCAATTCGCAAACCAGAAATACCAAATCCACGGAACACTCAACAATACTGCAAAGCAGCAAATTTGAATGGTTCACAACAAGTGTCTGTTATCTTGTGAGGAATTGAATCGGGGAATCTAGAGGGTTCTGTTTGCGGACACTATAAACGATACACCACACCTTCACCAAAACGAAACCACCAAGAAATGTCTCAAAGCCATCGAAGATATGTGCAAATAACTCAAAGGAAACAATCTTCATTATTGGTCTTTGCAATAGACTAGATATTCGTGATTATCAATTTTCTCCATTAACTGAAAACCAAAATCGTTATTCGGGCGGTTGAAAGGTATCATATATAGTTTAATGTTCTCTCACACAGGAGACTCGAACACGTTTAAGGATGATGTCATTAAGGCACATACCCTTGGAAGTCCTGAAAAGCCTGAAGTATACTAATCGTAGGTTGCGAGCAACAACGATTACCTCTTTAAGCAATACTGACATTAATGTTAGTAATATTATGGCGTTAAGTAGCCCTAACGTCAGTAACAGTGGTCAGAAGGTATTGGAGCCAGCAAGAGAGGCAATGTTCAAAATGTCCTGAGAGCAGCGATCCAAGCAATCGAACAACCGAAAGACACTTATACATCGCAGAAGACTAGGCCTGTATCGTCAGAACACGGTCGATATATAACACTTACGTTACGTCTTACTGATAGGCCTATAGGCCTACCGTTACTGATAGGGATTAATACCAACGTTGATGGAAATGTTGACATCTGCTTTACGACTTAACAGTAACGATATAGCTTAACACAGTTGATACTAAGTACGTACCGGAAGTACACGTCATAGACGAATAGGCCTATGTCAATGCACTGTATCGCATGTACGTCAAGTTGACATGAATTAGAGCTAACATGAACACATCGGTTCTTGTTGCTATGTCAACTGGACGCAGGCGCATCACGCCCTTATTTTACATTGCATTGTTTTGAGACATTTAACTATAATAAAAGTTAAGAACAACGGGGTACCATTTCGACACAATTATTGGTTAAGTTTCTCTTAAGGTTTAAATCAAATTGTAACATTCCGAGATGAAAATTAATATTTATTTCGTGCTTTGTATGAATGAACTGGGTTTAATCAACGGTCTACCGTGCGGTTACTGCCCCGTGCATCGCTTGAGTTATATACCCCCGGTCGTGCATTATATCCTGCAGTAAACGCACGGTAGACCGTTGATTAACCCACTAATTATCTCCTAGATGCACTATATGTATATTGCAGTCTGAAAAATGGCAGACCCAGCCCCCTCTCCCCGACGTGATGTTTTTAAATGAGGATATTTATCAAATAGAGCAAGGCCTTCCTGCGTTATTTGAGTAAGGTTGTTTATCACAACAAATTTCTACAATATAAGCTTAAGATAATGGTTTGGTTAGCTGCTCCATTAAAACAATATAGATGAGATACTTTTTAAGAAAAAGTCGCCCAGGAAAGAACCTGGGCACGAAAACCAAACTACCAAACGACTGATCCGCTCTCAGCCCCAGTCCCCTTGCATCGGGACTGTGACTGTGTGATCATCGTCGGGTGTGCATCACCATTCCCCTCGAAAGGGAACAGATACTACACATGATCTTAGCCAAAAGGCCGAGAAGCGATGAGATGAGATGAGATGTAACCAAATTAAGAAGAGGAAAACAGAACCCACTTCACGAACGGTGAACTTCGCGTCTGAAAGGAGGACATGATGTTCTTTTGTCCCTTCATGTACAGAATAAAATATATAAAGTAAAGAAAAGAATGGTCCATATATAGTTTCATGCAGTCTATATCACCATATATGGATTTACCAGACAGAGGATTCGAACAATTCATAAAACTTACGTAGAATTTGTTTCAAAGAAATTCACTTGAACAATCGTCACGCCACAACAGTTAACTGCGATAAGTTCGTTGTTCATATATAAAGTTTCGGGTCCTTTGATTTTAATTGAAGCTATTGTAGTCAATATTGCTAGACAGCAATTCTCAGTTATTTGGAGAACAAGGGATAATCTTCTAGATAATGGACACGTCAAATACAATATTTTTTGTTAATTGCTTTTTTTTCAGGGGGTGTTCACATATAATTCTTTGCAAGTTTACAACGCATTGCATTGGTAAGTTTTAATAGCTCCATTCCAATTCTGTGAACGTGTGTGAACCCTGGACACAAGTTGGATCTTGACGGTATACAAAAATTGCTCATATGGTTGCAAAATAAAAGAAATAATAATACAAAGTATATATATATTTTTTTCAAATTGTCGCAAAATTCAACTTACGATAAGTCATTAAGATGTACCACATATTCGAATCATTTAAAGCGACAGCGTTTATTTTCATAAGGATAATCCGCCGAAAATCGGGTTTTCTACTATTTTTATAACATATATCACAGAATAAAAACATTTGAAATGAAACGTCTATGAAAATACAACAATGGGATTTTCAAAGTTCTGCAGTATGAACGGTTAAGGTTGAAGCGGCACATGAGAAGGGGAGGGCTTAAAGGAGATGAAAAGGATCCGGGGAGGGGGGGGGGGTCCTATGAAGGGTTTTGTAGGGACTGGCAGAAGAACGTTGGCAGGCAATGGTGGGTATTTTTTATTTAGGGGCGAGGGTGGAATAAAGATAGTGTACAAATGGAATATACAATCACTGCAGAATATTTTTCACACGTTTATCAGTGTATAGCCAAGGAATAGCACAGAACGTTTCATGAAGAAGCGATAGAACAACCACATAATAATAATAATTAAAAATCAACAAAGATAATCAGGGATTACAGGGTACCAAAACAGAGTATTATTAATGTGTATATAATAAATGCAGAGATGCTCTCGGAAATGTCAAAAGCATTTATATATAAAATATATTATTACTTACTATTATATGTCAAGGTTTATTCGAGACATCTTGAAGGTGCATATTTTGAAATCACATTTTCGTATAACATCTTACAGTCGTCTTTTTGTGGCTGGATTGTTTGTTTATGTACTTTTTCGCTTTTCTACTTCAGTTCTAGAGTCTCACTTGAACACTGACTTTCAAATTCCACACCCCCCCCCTCCTCACTATACCTCCCACCCCGCCCCTCCTGTGACATAGTGGCATATATGAGGGACAATTTTTGGCCATTTGTGATAAGTAATAAGTTTAATAATAAAATTCACTCGTGGGCAAATGTTTTCTTGGTTTCCTCCAGTTTCTAAGATCGTATTTTCAAGTAAATAATGAACAGAACAGACTGGCTGAGAATTATATAGAGATTATTGACTAAAGAGGGATTTTAATTGCAGTTATCTCTACTAACTGAGGTATTATAAAAGAAAAGCCACAAAAGATAGAACCTGCAGCACGAAAACTAAACAACTTGATCCACTTTCAACACCCCCTCCCCCCCCCCCCTCCTCCGCTGACATTGAGACTGTAACCGCATGAACACGAGTCCCTTGGTAAAGGGGGATAGATACTTAGCATGATCACGATGAAGGTAGTTGAGTGGTACTACTGACTGAGGTAACCTGTCAATGTATATTTGAAGGTGGAGATTCTTACATAACCATTTCTGTCCGTTCACGAAAACTGCTAGATAACTATCGGAAGGAATTTCAAAGGTTTTACGGCTTTTTACAATCGTTTCGTTTTTATT
>JAIPMN010009187.1:0-32662 GCA_020650975.1 Apostichopus californicus | reverse complement strand
AAATATTTATATGATAATATATGTTTAGTTTGTTGGCGTCTATCTTGGCGCAGAGTGCTCTATGTCAGGTGGACAGAGCGAAGTATGGGTGAGAATTAGTTGAGACTAGTGGAACACTAGTAGAACTTGTTTCTCAGCATTGAGCGATTGTCGCATTGAGCGATCATCAGACAACTGGTCCAGTATATATCTGGTATACATATCAATGTATATATATATATCTACATATATTAATTTATTTTGTATTCTATCCTTAAACTGGAAAAGGTCAGACAGAAGGCAACTGTGTGTAGACACCCTGTGGGATACACCAATTGTGCAAACTCTATAAAACAAGTCAAACTGTGTGACCTGTTGCAGTCAGAATGACTTTAATTTCCAAAAGAATTTTGCTGAACTTCACAGACAGAAAGGAAAAATACAGCCCTGAACAATGCACTATTGTCATGAGCAAGAAGAAGAAAGAAAAACAAAAAGGAGGGACCAAGGAGTCCCTTACAGAACAGTGATTTTCATTCAAATAGTTTGACCTGAATATCTAGGTAATAATTGTTCTCTCCAGGGATTTCACTGTTAAGGTTCTCCTTTGTCAAGGTTTGGTCAGCAAGTTGCTTTTAAAATTAGGCTTCTTTTCAATTTGTGTGAAATCCTGTAGCAAGCAGGCTTTATTGTCTCTGCCAACCATTCTGAACTGGTTACAATTCAACCTTCATCAAGTTTTATGAGAGATTTATTGTCTTTCTGTCAGTAAAAGATTAGCAATTACAAAATTGTTGCAAGTTTCTTTCAATTTATTGTTGCAAATTTCTTTTAATATATTGAGTTGTTTTCCCCCCCTCTTGTGCAAGTGTGACAGGTAGAGTGGTATAGTGTACAGTAACATCCTGAATATGAGAGAGAGGTTGTGTCATTTCTTGATTAACTTTTAGAGTGTATGAATACAACTGTGTATGTACACGTGTATGTTATTTTATGTACAACATGTTATGTAAATGTTGTGTTATCTTATGTACATGTGTATATCATGTACAAGTGTATGTGTAATAGTATGTTATGTACAAGTGTATATGTACACTGTGTATGTTACAAGTGTATGTACAACTATATATCAGCTCATCATTATACCTGACCTTTACCAACCGCATTTTTCTGAAAAAGAGAAATCAAAATCAAATGCACCAGACCTGTAGTGCGCTTGTACTCATACACGTATTCTAGCATAGTAGACTGTACTCATACATATTGGTAGGCTAGCTCAGTATTTCGGAAGCCTAACTCCAAGAAGCTCCACTGAAATATATGATTAAAACGTTCTGTTGATTTCAAGATGATTTATTCACTCCGCGATATAATTAAAAGTTCAGTTAAACGGCTGTAAAATTACTTCAAGATACTGATTGGAGGAGGCAAATATGTATGATTTGTATGGCCATGTAATATACTGATCGTGAGTACTGGATGATTCCATTCTCCAGAACTAATTTGCCTAAAGTTATAAAAACTGCTCGGAGGTCGCAAAGCTTGGGGTCACATGTTATGGGGCATCTTGATCCATGATTGGTTCAATATTACCTACTTCGGAACATCATTAATATTCATCAAATCTATCACTGAATGAACCAATCATGAGTGAGAAAGAAAACAACACATGGTCCTAATGTTTTGTTACATGTTAATATTCTTGTCTGAAAACACTGAGCTCCTAAACTAGACGTCTGCAAATGGACCGAACAATATCTTATGTATTTCTTTAATCGGGAATTAATGAGGGATAACTTGAAGGTCAAAGGCGCAAAGGGTTTAAGACCTTGCAGGAGTTTGATAGGAACTTCAAGGAGGTATAATATCACTTCATGATAGTAAGTCACTAAAAGTCATAAAATATTACTAAAAAACATTGTTATATCTTTTCCGGTGCAGATATCCGTTACAAGTGTTAACTATTAAACTATCCATACATTTGTTTTGAAAAGATAATCGGGATAAAATATTTGACGGATATTTGTGTGAAGCAGCTGTAACTGATCATTGAATGAGAAAGTACTGATTTTGTGTTTAAAATACCCATTTGGGGTCTGGCTTTATAGTATTTTCCAAACTTTTCAGCTCTAAAATTACAGTGGACTCTTCTATCAAGCATAATCTTTTTCTCCCACCCCCCCCCCTCTTTTTTTTACATCCACAAGATAAAGAGGGTAAGAAGCTTTGCTGCAAATTATAAAGCACCAGACTTCAGCTCAGACTCGATGATATTAAAGGGGAAACTTTGTTTTGACAAGAAATATAATTTCGTGAAGATATTTTGAGATTTACATGTTCTGCTTGATAACAGTGTTTAAAATTGTCTTGCTTTAACAAACCTTGATACTAGCAATTATACTCCTAGCTGTAGGGTCTATATATTTCTGGTCATATGGTATAATAATAATAATATGTATCCAAAGTGCCTCACAGGTCGTTTTTAGTTACAATTTGAAAGAAATAACTAATTTGTCTGTCCTGGAGCTTGGAGAAGGATAAAATTGCCTTTGCCGTACATAACAAATGCCTGATAAATATCACCATACCTCGTGGGGAAGCATACATCATTATGCGTCATTATTAAAGTTGTTTTTACCACTCAGCTGGCAAAGAGGTTGAAAGTTGTGTCCCTCAGTTGGATGTGATTATTTGACATGTTTTTGTTTGTTTTGAGAGGGAAGGGATGAATGATGGTGCCTTACATTCAGTTTGGATGATTTCATTAATGCAAGAGCTTTTCTGTTTGTCTTCCTTCCAAACATCAGAATTGTCTTGACAATTTTAGATTTGTGAACAGAAAACAAAATTAGGTATTCTCTTGTTACTTGTGTTGTAAAATAATTCTCATGTAGGGGCAGAGGACACAAGCAGTGTGTCGTCCCTGGTCCTACCTTATCACCCAACCAATCAAATAGTTTCTCTATGTAGCTGTAACTTGTGTAAATCATGGGGTCAGGAAGCGGTCAGATATTATAAAATCTCTCCGCTGTTGGGAAAAGGAACTTTTTTTATTTAATATTTGGTGGGCTCTCCTACCCTATTTATAACCTCATAGTGAGGGAGAAGCAATCTTTAATTTGATCCAACCCAGAGGCATAACAGGGAAGCTTGTCAGCTGTAGGTTGGTGTTTGAGGATGTGATAGGGTCAACTGGAGGGGACCTTGTGTAAGGGTTCAAGTTTTGACTGAAACACAAATTGACTTGGGTGACATAACCTGGCATTGAAGAAGGGAAAGTATCTGTCCTTCACATGGAAGGAAATTGACATCAGCTACTCCACCACGATGATGTTAATATAAAGTGATTTGTTCAATGTCTTGTAATCTTGTTTAATGGTATTTAACTTCAGTCACCAACTGACTGACTTCTTGTCAACCTCTATACCACACTGACGTAACCTCAGGAGCTATGATACTTTGCCCCTCTCTTACCTGGCTGAGGTTGTGATGAGACAGGTGAAAGCTTGTCACTCACAAAATATCCAAACATCCCGCTAAGTTTTGGGAATTACTATGTAGGACACGGTAATACCTCCAAACCATCAATATCTGAGAAAAATCATGAAAGTGAATAGTATATTATAAATGTCTAAAAGCCTTGTGAACATTTTTTCACAATATTGTTGATATGTCTGTGTAAAATTTGCAACTGGTACACTGTGTACAGTTCCTCAAACCACAATTGCTAACAGTTTGGACATGGGAGGAGTACTTAACAAAGAATGCAATCAATATTTAGTAATATTATATCAGCCAAAGAAGACAAAGAAGTGCACAGCCATATATACATTATGTATTTGAAATACCACAACTCCCCTCCTCTTTCCATCCCCATACCCTGATTTTTCACTCCCCTTTCCACTCTCGTATCCCCTCCTCTTTCTACTCCCATTTCTCCTCACCTTTCCATCACCCCTTACCCTGCATTTCACTCTCCTCTTTCTACTCCCCTTTCCCTTCCTCTTTCCCCTGCCCTTACCATGCCTTTTCACTCCCCTTTCCACCCCCCTTTCCCCTCTTCTTTCGACTCCCCTTACCCTGCCTTTTCACTACCCCTACCCCCTGCCTTTCCACTACCACTACCCCCTGCCTTTCCACTCCCCTCTTTCCACTACCGCTACCCTGCCTTTTCCACTCCCCTTTCCACTTCCCTTACCCCTCCCCTTACCCTTCCTTTCCACTCCCCTTACCCTGCCTTTTCCACTCCCCTTTCCCTACTATATATTATTTTATATAATTTTATTTCCTCTCTTGAGTGATGCCCTGGAAGCCCTTTAATCTCTCTGCACCTGTCAACAATTCTACAATTTATAAGTTTTCTGAATTTCCGATTGTTAGAAATAAAAGTTTAATTGTGCTTCACTCATTATTCCTCAGGTGACCTCAACCCACTTTTCGTAAGAGGGAGAAGGGGGGGGGGGGATCACATGTTGAATAAGACATGCACTCCTACTCAGCTTCAGTTTTGTAATATTAAGAAAATCTGACATGATAGGGTGGGGGGGGGGGGAGAGATGGTTGGTTCAAATAAAGTTCACAAACTTGTTGATGGATTGTCCTGTGGTGAGTCCAGGGCACTAGACTGGGATATAGAAATATTTCTTGACAACCTTGCATACCTTTTGTGATTCAAAAATAATTTGTTCAAACCACCTGGGATATCTCCTGCCTCTGGAAAGTAGGCCAATCCAGAGGAACAGAAACCAAACAGAAAAGAAAATTCCTCATTTAGAAGTGGGTCAAAATTTCCAAGCCTGATAATAATAAATGCTGTTTAACAAAAAAAAAAGGGAGGGGGGGTGGGAAAGAAATCCTTGAGGGATTTGAAAAGAAGGATGCAAGTCCTCTGTTAAATTGTTGAAGCTTTTTTCGTGACATAATCTGATACTGATTTGTGCTAAGAAATAACTGGAGCAAGCCTAAAATCCTGCTGCAAAAGGCAAATACTTAACAGTACTTTCGAAGTTAATCCAGTACAAGTTAAAAATAAACTACCACGCATTGTGTGTTGAAAACAGGATTGTGACTTGTTTTGTGCAAACCAAAATAGACACTGCAGTTGTTGAACACGGCTCAATCATTTAATTATTCGAAGTTAAATTCAATTCACTGTGACTGAAGAAGTGTTTGCTTTCGGTTTCAAATAGTTGTTTGCTGCTAGGTTATATTGTCACACATTCACAATCATGTTCCTTTTAAATTAAGGTTTTCAAGTACCCTTTTTTGGCTTTTGTGCATTGATTTTGGTAATCTGTGATCTTGTTTGATACTAAACTAAGTTCCTTTAGCAAATGTGTTTCTGTACGTTTCAGTTCAAACAATGGAAGAGGAATCAAAATAATTTTGTTGTTGTTGTTGAGAATTTCTGATTAGTTTTTGGGATGGGGTTAAGACTTTTTAACATGGTAAGGAATTTGATAGCATTATAATACAGTACTAGCTATGTATTATGATTCATTTTGGTTATCAACATCTGGCTGCCCAAATAACTTTTCACATTAATTAGTAATTATCCTAAGTGAATTTCAAATTGGAAATTTTTGCAAAATCTCAACTTCTACTTTGTTTATTTGAAATGTAACGTGATTTGTAATTAATTAAAATCAATCAAGTTTATAATGACCTACCAAAAGAGAGAAAGAAGAAAAAAAGGCATCATAATATCAACTCAAAGAAGTTGCCTTTATTTGAAATTGTCTTGAACCGAGCTTTATCGGTTTATCCCTTTCCCTATGATACTTAAGAATCCAGATTTCCTGCTCAAAATGTCAGCTTATTTCGTTTGCATAACATGATTACATCCTCTATGCTAATCGATAAATCCTCTGATATATTTTGTAAAAATACGTTTTGTAAAAGCAATTCCCCACATATTCCTCCCATTGTTTGACATGCTGCCATTGTGAGCAAAGATGTAACATCGTAGTACAAATTCAGACCAGAAAACTTAAAATCAGTCTGATTTAGATGTGAAAAATACTTTAAAAAAATCTTTGGTGCGGGTTACTTTTGAAATATCTCTTTTAGTATTTTCTTTAAATAAAACCTAAGCTTTCCTGTTGTTATAACATAGATCATATGGATGGAATCATTTTTAATTTGTATTGCACGTGTGTACTACTGTGGTCAGAAATCCTTCGTTATATGTTATAAGTCTTCTGCTTGTGACAACTTTTGCATACAAAATCCACACGTGTTCTGTACTCACGTTTGATTACATAATTCATGTGCTCGGGGATCGCTCGGCTTCAGAAATCCCATTTCAATGAAGCTTACTGCGCATTGTGTGGACATATTGACCTGACCAGAACTCCATTACCATTTCTGCCTTTGGCAGAATCCTTATATTTTGGTATAGCGTTCAGATCCCTCAGCTTTGGCGTTTGAAGCAAACAAAAGTTGGAGATGAGGCAAACGTCTAGTCGCACATGTTTCATACAGACGTACAGTATTATTTAATTGTAAGAATTTCTCCAATATACATAATCTTATTAGCAGATGAAATTATTCTATATATATTCCTGCAACAATAAGACTCAACTTAACAACTGACAGTTTCTGATTTTCTGAAAAAGATACTTGCACATTACAAAAGAAGATAACTTGTTTATCAAATGAATTGTGAAGAAACTCAAGATATAGAGAAATTTTCTTGTAGTGATGGAGCTTTTACTTGATTACGGTTGTTCGCATACGTTAATAAAACGGATGCAAACAGGACGGTCAACCCCCCCCCCCCCCAACCTGGCACAATGAAAAAGTTTATAAATTTGGTCCTGGCTTGTAATGTGTATACAAGATGTCATCATTTTACAAAGAAACCATATATATTTTAAGACAACATTGAACTTCAGAACACGTTCACCAACTGGTGATGTTGATGCATAATTTTGACAAGATACATGATATGCATTGATTGTTATATTCAGTTTGGTTTAAAGGTACATATCATAGGTCAAAGGTGACCACTGTCAGTCACTCCTAATAGAAAGGTAAAAGAGGAAAAACAATTTGAACTGTCAAGAGGTGTATAATTTGTTTATCACTCAAAGTGACTAATCAAGTCCAGGTGTGTAGTATGGGTTATCCAAACCCCTTTACCTTTGGCTAATTCTGAGGTCCGTGCCGCATACATATGCGTGGGACCCTGGGAGGTAGGCGCAATCATGCAGCTCATTTAAGGAATGCTTAATTAAACATTTCATCCCTGGCGGTATGTGAAACTTTTTTTCCTGTCGAAGAGACCCGGAGACAACCGCCAACGACCTCCTGCCTGATGATAAGTTTACACCTGGAGGGCTCTGATGCGTGCCTTCAGCAGGTCATCCAGAGTCAAGGGGGTGACACTGATACCCCTGACCCGGGAGGGAGGTCCAGATTAATCTCTCTGTTCCTGTATTTTAATTGAAGGGAGATATCTTAGGTCCTTTTTAAATGGGGCATATAGACAACATCCACGGTGTAAGCCGTGGCATTTCGAATGGCATTTCGTTCGTCACTGCAGAGTAATACTAAGCAGAATTTTACACACCGGTCCATCATTTGACTCTGCAGGCAGCATAAAGAATGCATGCAAACAAAGAGACAACCAAATTTTGTAATCTTGATCTGGAAGCAGCCAATACTACCTCTTCTGACTTTCAATGTCAAGTTTCTCAGCCTTGAAAGGAAGAAGGATTTTTTAAGCCTTTGTTAAGAAAGCTGAGAAGAGAGTGAAGGAACCTGACCACATCCTCCCTCTTCCTGACCAGTTTCTTTAGAAAACCCCATTTCATTGGTTGGTTTTGATAGTATCAACAGGATTTAAGGCATTTCATGCAACAATGGTTGTTAGTAGACAAAGACCTATACCATTGCCTTCTTTGGCTTGTATCACTGAACCATGTAACAGTCTGGAGAATAATCCTGAGGTAAGGAGATTTCAACTGTCAAACACAAAAAGTTAGATCACTCCTTGATCCAAAAGTTCAGACACCTATTATTCTTTCAGTTGAGAGACAAAATGATGGGTTGTAGCCTGTAACCTACTGTACAGTATATATGTTGTTTGAAAGGATAGTCTGCCATGGGATAGTCTGCACACATGCAACAGTGAACACACTGCTGCTGAAGCAAGGGGGGTTTCATGTGTCTAAGGTACTTTCTGAATAATTCTTTTTGGGAGTTGGGAGAAAAATCACAATTGAAGGAATTTCTTTTCATCTTTTCACTCGTCAGTCAAATTTGATCTAAGATTTCAATTCCTTTTGTCTTCCCCTGTGCAGTTGATAGTTTTGATATTTATTCTTTCCTTTTTGTTTCTTTGGGCGTCTTTCATTTTCCAGGGCTACAACAGCAGAAGAAACCGATCCTCCTTGGCTCGGGTTTCCTCCCTCGCTAATCTTATATCACCGGTGTCGTCTGTCAAGAAAGTCGGTCAAGCACTTCAGGTAAGAAGCAGTCACCATTGTTTTATCGGCTTGTAGAGTAGCTATACCCATGGTAGTCATTCTTCATTGTACACTCCGGTCGTCGGCCCTCCGTCACTTGTCCTTCACTTCACAGCAGTGAACATTGGTCTGCAACATACATGGTTTCTTCTTCCAGTTCTGTTCTCTGTAGAAAAAGTGATTGAAATATTTCAGTGAGATTTGTCAACTTAGGCAAAGCAAACTGAAGTAGGCAGCAATGTAGCAATGTAGTAGTGGTATACACCCAGTGGCACTCATTTTTACTAGCGCATAGACTGACACATTTTTTTGTTAAATTTACTACTGTACTTGCTTTAAGTTCAAATGATGCCATATGTTTTTATATCTGCGCAGTTTGAGGCATGAATTTGAATTTATGAATAAGTCATTCCATCTAGAGTCTGTGACCGTGTCAAACATGTACATTGACTGGCAGTACAGTCTTTTACTGATATTACAATAACGAACAGTACTACTCGCTCTCTTTGGACTGAAACTGCCCACCACAACCACGATTTTAAAAGTGTTCAAGGTAAAATAAAGACCCAAAAAACTCAAACTTACAGATCTGGAACAGAAACATGATTCAAATTAGTTTAAAATGTTTGTAAACTTTCCTCAAAAGGAATTATAACAATGTCATTCACATCAATTTTGACACCGATGTCAGTGAACTGTTTGTGGGATATCTCAGCGGCCTCTCGAACCCAGAGTCGGTCTTTGTGCGGCTCCCACCACTGCCATTGGCTCCAGCTGGTCTGTCTCGGCGCACCATCCATACACACATTCCACACAATGCGAAGAACACACATTAGGGTAACCATGTCAACGTGTCTGGTCATTCAACCAGTTTAACACAGTTTAACACAGTCAAGCAGGAAGTTATCCATGTCCAATTGCATCCTCGTACAAGACCGATTTGTTTGAACAATTTTTCTATTTCCATGCCGACACCCATAGAGGGTTCATTCACAAGGAAGGTTTATGGCCTTTGTAGCCTACTGCACCTTGTTCTGATTTCTTAGTGGGTGTAACATAAACTAACATTCATTTCTTCTCCTTAATATTAAAAGTGCAATAGGTGTTTAGTTTTGCCCCATTTTTTTTTTTTTAAACTGAAAAATTTCAAGCAGGGAAAACTTTCTGGGTTGCGCATCCAAACTTGGATTGAAGCTGCTTTTGTTGTGTAGTTTCCATAATTAATATAATAAATAATTTAATAACTCATCTGTCTGATCCAACCAATGTTTAGCTTGCTTGAAAATGACGTTGATGATTGTTAGTAAAACTGCAAGTAGTATATGGACAGACACAGGGAATAAAAACTTTTTCTGGCAATTTTCAACTTTGAAAAGGCAAGTATTAAACTGTGTCCTCTACCACTGAGTAATACTACTATTTATTATATTTCCCACCAAACGAAGAAAGAATTCTGAAAATGCAGTTAAAATACAGCAGTTGCTTTACCACCAGCTCAGTTTTGGACTTGATTTAGTTGCATTCATTTGAAAGTAGCACTGGAGAGGTGGGGGGGGGGGGGATGGAATACATTTGAAAATGTCTAGAAAAACCAATTTGATGATGCGGTGATACATGAAACATGTGTATTAGTACTTTGTTTCACAATTAACCTTTGAGTGGCCTTCATGACAGCTCATTAGTGCAACGTGTGTGTACGGTATCGTTAAGTGTTAATTATACACTGTGACCTTAATTGAAGCTGTTGAGGTTACTGTATGGAGACATACTACAGTATATGTATATGCGTGCTATTCATATTGTCCTTCACGGATCACACATCCAATAGATAACAGTTATAAAATGTTCTCCAGTCTCATGCACTTTCAGGAAAGTCAAATATTTCTTAGTAATAATATTTAGATCCCTTGTCCTTCTCGGACCACCGTTTCGGTGTTTTTCTCCCAGCAAATGTGAAGTAATCTTACAGTGCACTGTTTACAGGCAGGGGTGAAGAAGAGTTTATACCTGTCAAAGTCCTGTCCAGAAGGCAAATATGATGGAGACGTGACTATTGGGGTTTTTTATCGTGGAGAGAGAATTGTCCCTAGTTGTACAACTTGTTGTTTGCTCCTGGTTTTCAGTAAGAAGAAATAAACACTGCCTGATAATATACACTGTATATATTCCTGGAATCAATCTCACCTATGACATCAACTCTGACCTCTCAAAACTTTTTTCCAATTTACTTTCCCTCTAAAGAGGAAAACCCCAAGGGTAATTCTAAGACTTTTGATTTGTTTTAATACCAGCAGATCTGCAATCTTGAGATACAGTTATCAGCCATGCACACATGTACACAGACACCAGCAAATAAAAACCTGCTTTCATTTTAGAAGAAATGTTATGATTATGTGACTTCTTACAGTAGTAGTAGTACTATTGGTGTATTTCGTCTGTTCATGTTGCCATAGTTACAAGAAAGTAGGATTCACATGGCTGATTTTCATGCCTACACAGCTTGGGCCTCTCTCCGTCAATGCTACTAATGAATGTTTCTACTGCTGGAAATTTTCTCGATTCGACTAACGGAGTATTTTTCTTGGATGGCGCACAACTGCAAACTGAATCCTCGTGTGAGGAATATGGTTCAGTTTTAGTTCATGATTCACATGTGCTGGCCGGCGTTGTCATGCTCAGTCCAACCGAATTAATTATCCGTCTGCTTCTGCCTTTATAAGGAACAATTTCAGGGAAATTTTGTTCAGATCTGATCTTTGAAACGTTCGCGAGGTTTTTTGACTCGTTCAGCCAGTATCTTGTTTGCGCTCGTTCGTGCAGGTCACGGATTTAGTGAGTCTGCTCGGGTACGCAAGAATTTTCTTTTCTGCTGGAAATAATCAAGAGTTTATCTGGATATTTATATATATATTTTAGAATGAAACTGAAGCTACAAAGTTTTATATTGGAGGAGGTTGCCAGTATGGTAAGTTGTGTTTTCCAGTTTCTTTCATTCTTCTTGGCTTGTGTATTAGTAATACTTTATTCTGTTTTGTAGGTTTAATAGCAACTTGTTTATAGCAGAGGAGATGATGTTTTGAATTCATTAGCATTTTCTCAAGTCTATGGTAATATAGCAATAGTGGTAATTTTCATAGACCTTTTCAGGGAAACTTTTAATCAGCTCTGCAGTGTGGTCGTTTGCTGTTAACGAATCTGCCGATTTATCCGGCTTCAAATTTCATTGTTAGATGCAACGCAAACTTCATTCCCCTCCTCATTTTGTTAGCATGTTTGTAAACTTGTACAAACTGCTTGAGTAGTTCAATGAATGTCCAGAGGAAAGAACTGGCCAACAGGTGGTATTTACTTGACCACATCCTATCAACACCAGGTCTATCACATTCTATGTCAAGGTTTACTGTGAGCAAATAAACAAAACAAAAGGAAATTTACTGCAATGAAATAACAGCCAGGGTCAAGTTTTTCACAGTTACACAAACTACTACAGCAAAGTCTCTCAGAAGTTAATGCCTTGTTTCTGTCTGTAAAGACAATATTTTTTTGGGGGGGAGGGGGGAGAGGAGGGAGTAGAGGTTAGTTGATAGTAGGGGATTTAGAAGAAGAAAGTTGGATTACAGATACATTTTGAAGATCTTTATTTTGTCACAGTAGTTACAATGTTGCACTCTATAATGTGTTTTCGTTGTTTTTCACAAAATTCTGATATTTGTAAAAACAATTTTGTTAAATTCAGATATAACCAAGTTGAAAGGATAGATGTAAACCAAAGTTTGGATTTGTCTTGAAAGTTTGGATTTGTCTATGGAAGTGGTATTTCAATTTTGGATGTTTAGTTGCTAAACTGATCCTCATACTTGGCAGTTGGCTTCAACGTGTTTACCTAACGGTTTGAAATGAAAATTGTTTTTAGGATTATTTTAGGAGTTACTACTAAAGAATGTATACCGTTAATATTCCCTGAAGTGTGTCTATTGTGAAGCTTTCCCTAATACTGTCTTACTATTATTATGATATCCGCTCTTGAATAGGATCGTTGTTCTCTCTCCATGAATTTGTCATATATTTTTTGTGGCTGGTTTCTCTTTTCACTGTAAACTAACTTTGAGGTATTTTTTTTTTATTCTGTTTTGTTAATTAATTGTCCATGACAACCCACGTTACTAGCGACATCCTTTTACCCTTTTGTCGTAACGGGAATAACGACATTCTTCGAATACTCTGGTATAATATCGAAATGTCTACCTGTTGAGGTTTCAAACTGTTTATCAAACCACCTAGATACCACCCACCCCATAGATGTAAACAACCACCTGCGCATAAATATAAAGTGATCATGTTTACAGTAGTCTTTTGTGTTTTGTTTTTGTTGTTGTTACAGAGTGTAGCCAAATGCCACCTATTCAAAAGCACAGTCACAGTTTAATCTGATCTGTATTTAAATGAAATTGACTGACACCTATTAGCAATAATCGGCTGATTCACTATCTCACAGTTAAAATTTCCCAAAATAAAATGCAAAGAACACTGGCAACAGATAAAACCTCTGATTAAAGGCTAAACTTCTAGACCAAAAGAAATCTGTGAATTTTTTTTATTCCTGTGGATTTCTTTTTCCCGCTCATCTGGCAAACGGGAGTAGGTGCCAGTAGAGTTTACACTCTAGCTATAAAAATTACTCAGAATTGCCCAGAATGTTTGCATATTAAAAGTATAAAACCCAGTGCAGACGTCACAGATTCTCACCACAAGTTCATAAGATTCCTGGAGGTGTGACTCAGAAATCAAATACCCTGGGGCCAAAGTCTGGTCAACAACGTACACTGGGTATTTAAAACAGGATTACTTGCGCTCCACTCCGGCTAAATCACTCTTGAAGTTAGTGTCAGTGAGTGAGGTGGTTTACAGTTAGATGTGCAGGTCAGAGATTGTTGGTAGAAATACTTCTAATCTTCTCTCTTTGTGTGTGTGTGTGTGTGTGGGATGAAATCATTTTCCATGATTTCTGGATCAATTGGAACAAAATCTGTCAAAAACAGTGCAAAAAGTATCCCCTTGTATCGGATAGGGTTAGCATCACCTTATCAACTTACCTTTCGAAGACTTTTGTGGAAAGATTTTATCTTTCATTTTTTCAGTCCTTATTTTGGATTACTAAAAACAATGAATATTAATTCAAACAGATTAGTTAAATCTTTAGGGAAAATTGCATGAGAAGTCGTCCGCTCAAATTTTTAATTCTCACAACTATCGGTGGTTAAAATAAAAAAGGGGAAGTGTGAGAACGTCATTGGAACAAAACAGAAAGCAGTTGAACGTCCTTCCTAAAGACATTCTGCGAGGCTTGTGGTTTCCTAGTAGCCTGCTTGGTTCCTGTTTTGACATTGTATCCGTTTTCGTGCAAGAATCAAAACGCTTCATCGAGCGACAATTCAGTTTGAGTTTAGCATTCCGTGGAGTAAGGTTATTCTTGCCAATTCTGGTCGGATACAGTTGTATTTCTTGTGTACGGAAAGGCCCTAGGACCCGGTGTCATTCCATGTGGCTCTAGTTTATCTTGGAGTTTTTTTATTGGCCTTGAATCAGGAAAACGAAATCAGACTTTGTGAATTTTTCACATTTCATATTGGATTCTTATATTTTAAATTTGTTATGGCTCCGTCGGTTATTTCAGCTTTTGTTGAGGTGAGTTTAACCTGTGTTTTCGGTTAAACATTTTGCTTAATTTCATTATCTTTATGCGGTCCCAGTCAGTTTCGCAGATAGCCTCTTAGGTTATTTCTCTCCTTCAGACTTTTATGTAATTTACAGAAAGGTGTATATCCATCCTTACTGGGTTTGTAAGGTGTTTGTAAAGTAATTTCACAGAATCGCAATAGTTAACCACAAATGGTTTTAAACAGTCATTCTTCACTGTTTGTTTTTACATATTTTCTTTTTAATGGCTAATTATAGTCTTGTGGTTTTCCAATAATTTATCAGGAATGTGTTATTAAAGCAGCTTTTGAAATTATCCCTCATTTCCTTGGTGACTTATATATTCCAATCTATTGTAATGTTTAATGTTTTTCTAGACATTTTATAGTCTCCAATTGCTTTGAAAAATTTCCTGTGTGAATTATCTTTGGTGGGAAATAATTCTGTGGTTTAAAAATCATTTGCCATGCAGTAGACTTGTGTGAAAGGTTTCTATCTGCAGTCTACCATTGAAAGCACATGTATGTTTTTAAGCTCATTTCATACCATACTTAATTCCCCCCCCCCCCTCTTTTTTTCTTCTTCCAATTGCAGCGCTCAATGAGTTTTCGAAGCGCCCATTCCCCCAGTATCTACATAAAGCCGTACAGTAAGCCAGCAGCTACCCCTACCAAGAGGCGGGACAGCAAACTCTGGTCGCAGACTGTAACCCACAACACCAACGAGGGCTTGACCAAGGTAGAGATCAAACGTCAAGAGGTGAGTTATTTGTCTTGTCCTTCCCATCATTCAAAAATCTCCGATTGATCGTAGCCAAAGATGACCAGAAATTGTTACATTCGTCTTGTTAAATAGGGCTATGGCTTCATTTTCTTATGTAATTTCATGGATGTGAAATTGTGGAGATAGGAAAATGGGTGGAGGGGGGAGGGGGGTTGTTTGGGGTACAGTAAATGAGTGTTGGACACTGATAATTTACCGCATGATCTGTGCTGCACCCGTATGAATAAAGTTAAATTTGCGTGATTAATATTCTGTGTCACTTCTCTGTAACATCTGGTACGGGACTAAACGTTGTACAAAATGTGTGATAGCAGTGGTATTTGAAAAACACAAAGTTTTTCAGTTTACCACCCGTACTCTATTTTGTCTTACTTTTTCTGTCAAAGAATTAGAAAGTTCAATTCTTGGGCTGTGATACAATCAGGTCAAATAGCGTACACCAACGAATTGGATTGTTTATAGACTTCCCCAATTATGATCTGGAAATATGAATCCCGTTGACTATTGAATAACAACACTTCACTGGTGATTGATGTGAATCTGTTGAAATGAAAAAATAATATTGTTGTTTCCTACAGAGGTCAACAAGAGTGTATCTTTCTATTCATTCTCCTTTTGTTTCTATTTTGCAGGCTATTTTTGAACTTTACCAAGGAGAAGTAGAACTGGTGGAAGATCTTCAGCTCATTTTGAAAACATATCGAGATTCTATGAAATCGCTCCGAATTCTCAATCAACAGGAACTAGCGACTATTTTCTTTCGCCTTGAGGAGCTTATTCCTTTACACGAAGGTGAGAGATTTCCGCCTTTGCCCCCTCTCTCTACCCCTCCCTCACTGCCACTGTCCCCTCTACCCCCTCCACTGCCCCCCTTTCTCTACCCCCTCCCTCACTGCCCCTCCCTCACTGTCCCCTCCCTCACTGCCACCTCCCTCACTGCCCTGTCTCTCTCTACCCCCTCCCTCACTGCCCCCGCCCTCACTTCCCCCTCTCTATACCTCTTCCCTCACTTCCCCCTCTCTCTACCCCTTACTTCAATATCCCTCTCCCTAATCCATCATTTCCTCAAGGACTTGGGATGTTTCTGATCACTTAACAATAAGCCAGTTCTCAATGATCATGAGGCCTGATGCTCTTAATTTTCTGCTTTTACAGAATTAATCGAAAGGTTGGAGAGGCTACGTCAAGAAGATGGCCGAACAGATTCAATAGGCAAAGATATCGCTGAATGGGTAAGAATTTATCGCTTTCTTCCATCAACAACGTAGTCAGAGCAGGGGAGGGAGAAGGGTTAAATGTGACCTTATCGTACCAGTTTTCTTGAAACCATTCCTGACACTCTCTTCGTTGAAATCTTTATAACAAACGGCCTCGAAGGGATTTATAGATCAGATGCCAAAAATGAACCCCTGAAGCTTGGGAATTATTATCACTAATATCTAATTCAGCTACTACTTGGCATATTCCCCTGGAGACTTTCAAAGGTTGTAACTGGCCAAATGTCACGGGCTGGATCTTCTAGACTTCTAGGGGAACTTCCCAGTATCTTTCTCAGGAGAAAATCAAACAAGAATTACTGACAGAAAAGATTACTGTAAGAATCCCTTGATAAAACAGATCTTGTTCGGGTTTACTTGAATTTTGCAAAAACTATTGTTTATAGTAAAGCTTTTAAACATCCCTGTAAGTTGGAATCCGAGGCACCTTCATGATTTAGCAGTCTCCTGACTATAGCAGGAAATTACACCCATCCTGATATGATGTAACTAGCGCTCTATATAAAAGGCTTTGGTTTAGAAGGGGGTTTTCCAACTTTCAATTCCTGATCAAGATGTAATTGGTGAAAATTACTTGTTAGGGATTTTTTTCTTCCTCTTTTAAAACAGGGAATCATGTGAGTGTATGATGTCATGACCTAACACTATGTAGGTTTCATGTAGTTTTGAAATCTTTTAGTGTCTTTGCAGCGTCTTTTAGTCTTTATATTGTTTCTTCCAAAGTCATGATAATACTAAAATGATAAACTGAAAACTATATTTATTGTTAGTATAAAGCTGCCTACCAGCATGGATCAATTTTACCACTGATTTTTTTTTTTTTTTGTATATGGTTTTTTGAAGAAAAAAAAGGTTCTTTTAAACTCTACAACAGCAAGGCCTTTTATTATATGTATTTTTTTGTTATACAACAGCAAGAAATGTCAAGTCAATTTTGACCAGAGAATCCACATTTAAATTAAATCTCATCTTTTCTTTCCCCCACCCCTCTTTCTATTTTCCAGTTGCCAGAACTCACAGACTGTTACTCCTCGTATTGTGTCAATCAACTCGCTGCAAAGTCTCTACTGGACGAGAAGAAACAGGAGAAACGAGTTCAAGACTTCTTGGAGCGATGCCAAGAATCTCCTTTCAGCCGCAAGCTGGACTTGTGGAACTTCCTGGACGTTCCTCGTAGCCGCCTGGTCAAATATCCCCTCCTTCTGAAAAACATTCTTAGGCTGACCCCAGTGGAACACGAGGACAAAAGTTACCTTACCAATGCAGTAAGTTCATCTCTATCTCTTCTGCCCAAGTTGTATTGTGGTCTCTGTTCAGTACAATAGAACAATGAGGTCAAAGGCCGTGTAATATTTAACCTTTTGTTACATATGGCCTACATTTTCTATCCAAATTACCAATATTTCGTATCGAACGTCATCAGAAAAACTTTTCTAGTTTTCGTTTGCTTTGCAGTGTAAATCATTTTCGTCACACTATTATATACTTAAAAGGCTTAAAAGGCTTGGTTAACATTACACAATACTACTGCTAAGTTACTATCAATTGGTACCTATGGTAAACTGTTCGTTGCTTCATTTAAGGTGAACTTTACAACAGTTCTCCAGTTCCTTATTCGACAATGTCTGTATTTGAACAGCTTCCATGAAAAACCTATTCACTGAAATCTATCAGAATATTACATGACTTAAAACAAAGAAGCTGCACTTCCCGTTCAGATAAAATCAGGGCATTCCTAACCTTGATTAAACTGTATTACTCAACCTATCTCTTGCAAGTTCAGTCCAACAATAGGAAACGCTACCGACTTTTGATAGCAATCGAGCATGAAATATTTCCCTCTCGACGTCATTGAGCCACTTTTGGTCTATTTTTGCGATATCAATCGGAATGGAAAAAAATGGGTCATTGATTTGTTTTACACTGTATTAGCTGTTGTGGTTGTTGGAAGACACAGATCGGTATCTCAGGGTGAATCTCGGGGTAAAGAAATGCTAGACTGACGTCATCTGTCTGTCCTGTGGTCATTTTTAAAGTTATTTGTGACAGATTTTTACAGGAAATTGTTGCATATGGTACTGTCTTTTTTTATATCTTTCTTGTCTGTCTGGTTGAACTCTTTGTTTCAAAACAGACAGAAATCATAATCAAAAGTGAATCAGCTTTGATTAGAAGTTACCATGGAAACATCAAACAGTGGTCAGTTGTCTGCATTGAACTGATGTATGAAGCAAGCATGGGTGGGGGGGGGGGGTGTAGGGTGCAGGATGGCTGTGCAGGCACCCACCCAGAAAAAATATATTTACCGTTGAAGCTGGTGGACAAGTAATTCAAAGAATGCAAAAGCCCTTTTACTATCCATGTCAACCAGGCAGTCTCCAGTAGTTTTAAGCCATGTATTTCATAATCCAGGTTATGAATAAGCTTGCTTAAAATCTATCAATTTCTCCGTTCACAGATAAAACGGTGCGACGAGATCATCAAGGAGGTGGACAAGAGCACCGGGGAACACAAGTGCCAATTTTACATCAACCAACTAGAGTATTTAGACGAGAACCAGAGACATCCACTCATCGCAGAACAAAAGTCACTCCACTGCATGGGCATGCTGCGAAATAACAAGGGTTCGGTAAGTTGTCAAGGTTTTAATCGACCAGTCTAAACAGTTACTACGTTTACATCCTACCTTTATGACACTTTGGACTTCCTCTTTGCTGCAGTTAGAGAAGGAAAAACAGCTTAGGCTTTCTGGCCGGAAAAATGGTCTTAGTTCCCTTAAAGTTGCTCTCAAAGAGCCAAAATTATGACATTGGAGAAGGTTCTGGAAAAGTAACTGACAAGAGGTATGTCTCTCGTCTGAAGAGCTTCCTTAAAACTAATTTGCCGTTAGTTATCCATGTAAAGGTATCTTCTATCACAATTATAGACAGTCTGAAATGGTCTCGTTCCACTTTTTTGGTTTTATTTAAATTGTTTTTTCTGGGGGAGGGGACATTTTTAGTCAGGTTAATCAGAGGTGCACTTACAGTCACTTTATTCAAAAGTAGGTGAACTTTGTGGAAAGTTTGGAAGCAGGACCATATTGGATTTAAAATTGTCTTTGGATTTTTTAAATTGTCTGGTTCAAATAGTGCAAAAACATCTCCAGAAATGAGATATGACATGTGCTATATCTGAATGACAGGTTCAATGTTTTCTATTTCGTACCGAAACAAAAACAAATATTCCGCTCCTTGTTTTGAACAGATGTGCCCAAATGTAAGGTCACAAGATAAGACATGTCACTCAGCCAGCCAATGGCTTATTCCTCAACACTCCTAAAATACCCTGTATGAAATAGGAGTTATCTTGCATTCGGCCTCAATCACTTGGCAACTTTTGAAAAATATTTACCACATCTTGTGCAAAATATTTGGAGTATTGTTTCAAATGTTTCACCCCCCCCCCCCAAATGAAAAGATAAATGGCTTTGCTCTGGTTCCAATCTGTGCAGCCTTTTCCCCCAACCATGTATACCACCTGCGTTGACACATTCCTTCACAGACGATATGTTTTCTGAAAAGAAAACTCCTATCTAAGAGGTAGAAGAAATATTTTGCAAACGTTTTGTATGACATACCTAAAGTCTAGCCCGGGGCAGTTGTGTGGGTACAACTAGGATCGTAGAATTGAGAGCCTGTCGGCTAGAGTGATAGAAAAAATGACATCTTTTACCAACTTTTCTACCATAATAGTCAGTTGCTGTAACAAAGAGAAAAAACAAGGGATGATTTTTGGATCCCTTCTCTCCCCCCCCCCCCCCGTAATTTCTAAAGTTTCAGTTTAAATATTTCTTTGTAATTATGGTTCTGTTCTCTGTCTTTCTCCATGATGTATTTCGAGAATAAGACTTACGAGTTAATCGTGGGTGGGACAAGGTTTTTCGAGCCCTGGTATTGTTTATAGCACTCACGAGGCTGTATCAGGATAAAGTCTGTATTTGGGGCGGAAGGTTACCATGCACTCCCATCAATTAACAGCATTAAACAGCTCGCTAATAAAACAAAGGAAGAGCTTTGGTTATCTCCTGAATGACTTAATTTGTGCTTTCCACTTCCTCTGGTTTGGGAAGCAATGGAAGGGGGAAAAAAGTAGTGTGTTCCTTCCACTTATAATCACAAAGGTAACAACGAATTGCACCTCATTTCCTAATTGGCAGTTACCTTTGTAGTACAGTTGAGTTTGTAACTACGAGGGGGGGGGGGTGCACGGACAAGATTAATTATGGTCACAATGGACATGTGGCTCTCTCTCTATTTTTTATATTTTTTTGTCATCAAATTTTTATATACACATTGTCTTTTGTGAAAGAATTGGGTGAGAGAAGTGCAACGTGTATGTTCTCTGAAAAGTGTCCTCTTTGAAAGATCAAGGTTTTGGGAGACTTGGTTACTTGTAAGCGAAGCAGACAATGTGTTATTGTCATCAGTAAATCACAGCAACGAAAACAAATGTCATAAAGCAATCGGCGGATCAAGAGGAAAAGGATCTATTATTTTTTATCCATTTTCTTTTCTTTTTTATCATTTTTGCTACAGAAACTTCATGTATTCCTGTTTGAAGACATTCTAGTGGTAACAAGGATTGCTACAAGAAACGGTGTCAAAGGTTACCAGCTCACAAGGTTACCAATTCCCGTCCAATCACTTAACCTTGAAGATGTTCCAGAGGGCGAACTCCGCACAGGGTCGTTCAGAGGGGCTTTCTCTTCGAATCAAACAAGTAAGCCTAAAAGAAAACCTATTTTTCAATTCCTTTTCGAAAACAGTCAAGATGATGAAGAAGCAGAAACCTTGTTAATTACATTTGAAAGATTGTTGTCTCTTTTTCTTTGAATTTTCAATTACTGCTGAGGGTGTCCACCATTTGTAGGCTGCGTTTAATAGTCTTAGTCAATTTACTACAAAGAAAGAAAGAGAGAAATCAATATAGTTTTGCAATGGCCATTGGCCTAACCAGGCTCTTGTAGATGGATAAGAAAGAATAGAGAAATTCATTTATTTTTAATAATTTTTATAATTTAAACTGATGGTCTTCATTCTTTTCCTCCACCTCAGGTAAACATGCCTTCAGAGTGACCTCCACCGACCCGAGTCTCGTCCAATCGTTCACTTTCGTCTCGTCCGACGAACACGATAAAAAGCAGTGGATGCAGATGATAGGGAACACCATCAGTCTCAACGCAGGTGAAAACGCCGAAGCAGACTGAGGGAGCCCTTCCTCCGCAGAGTCTCGTCGCTGGTTTCCAATATGGCTCGTCCGCGACCTTTCTTGCTTGAAATATGAGGTGCATCAGACCCCTGGCGGCATCTACGGTACAGCTTGAATGCCTGCTGCAGGACTTGGGAGCGAACAGTTTGACCACCTGTGCGTGTGTGTGTGCAAGTAGACGTGTGTGTCAGTGAAGTTAAAGAGGGGCGAAAGTAATGTCCTCTTGTCAGAACGAGCGGAACGTGGATCGTACGTGGCTGGGTATCATCCGTAACTTAGGTCACCCTTTTCTGTTTTGGTTGAATCGACTCTAGGCCATCATCGCTGGCTCATTAAATACAACTCCTGTGTAATCCCACTGCTTTTTGACAAACTTTGGATTTACGAAATGGGTCGTCGATGAATTATTCCGTGCTTGTTTCGATAGTGTGTAGGTTCTTGGTTAAGGTTAAAGAATTAGGAGAAGGCCCGCCAACCGTTGGGCGCTCACTCAACATTGGCTGTTTGTTGGTCTTATGGCATACATTGTTCTTTTATAGGTCATTTCAGAACAGAAACGTGTAGAGAGGAGTATTGTTTGTGCGATTCCAAGTCTTCGCCTTGAAAGCCTTTCATACGATTGGTCGAGACGTAATGGATATCTTGCTCGAAACATTTTTATTTCACTTTTCTCTCATTTCAGCTGCTATGGCCTAGATTAAATGTAAGTTATTTCTTCGTGAGGGTTCGATAATTTATTTTCAGGAAAGCTATCCAATTTGGTTAGGGACAGATAATACTGTTTAAGGGGCAAGCAACTCACTCTTGAATGGATGACATGGTTGTTGTAGTTGTTTATGATAACAAATTAAAGCTGTGAAGAAGTCTGTCAGGGGTTAATCAATATAATCATATCACGGCAGTATCAGACAGTCAAGGGTACAATCAACTCCGCTACTTTTTTCAGCTTTTTTCCCATTTTTTTAAAAAAAAATTCCCCATGTTTAAAACTCTTCTTTTTTTCTTTTCTTTTTTTCTGTTGGTGCTAACTTGAGTAAAGAAGTTGTGCTAGTATTCCTAACACTGCTACGAACAGACGAGACCCAATATGAGGAACATTTGAAGTGACGATATCTATTTCTCCCGGCAAGAATTTGTTGGCGAGAAGTTACACCTTGGTGGTGAAATGCAAAGTTAACTCGATGTTTAGGGAGAGAGCTCTAGCTGCTCCGCCTGGTGCTGCAGAAATTCTTTCATGTCTCCATTTTGTAATGGAGCGGAACATTCCAGGATGTTACCCCAAGTAACTGTGAAGGTCATTAGTTTTTACCCCCCTCCAAATGTCACCTTATGCTCCACCTGTGACCTTTGAAACAATATTTGCAATACAACGCATAGATTAAAGACTGGAGACTTTTTTCTTTTTTTTCTCGGAGTAGACAATGGAGAATATAATTGATCGAAAACAGGTTCGTGAGCTTATCAAACGTTTCAACGTTCCTTGTGTAAGCGGCCAAATAAAAAAAAAACATTCCAAAGACAGTTTTCACTATTGTCAGTTTAAGACAAAGTGGGTTTTGTACAGTTGAACAAAGGGAATCTCTTGTTGTAGAAAAACAAAGATCTACTCTTCGTTAATATCATATCTTTTTCATCTACAAGGAAAGTTCTTGTGACACACTTAAGTAAGAAGATGGGGGGGGGGTGGGGAATGGTGATGACTGAAACAGTCTACGGATAGTCTGTGGTATGTGTGTTTTTCCCTGGTACAGAACATTTTGCCAGTCGTAAAATGTTCAATTCAAAACCAAAATCCCGGCTTTTTTTCCGGGGACCTCAGGGAAAAAATAAATTCAGTGTTCAAATTTTGTATAGCAGTTTTGAATGCACAGCAGTTTCTCTTATAAAATGCAATGGTTTCTGTGTACAGAAATTGCTATACATCTTTGCACTCGTATAGCAAGTTGCCCAGTTTGCATAGCAGTATGCGATGTGTGATACTGGATAAATGCTTCCCTGGAGTTATACCTAGATGACAGTGTCATAACTTATTCTGTCTTATTTTGATGTCAATGTCCTGTTGACATTTTGTCTGGATAATTTTTTCAAAACTTATGTCATTGAACTCTTTTAATATACAGAAACACCTCACTGGGGGTCTGTCTCAGACAACGTTATATTAAGAAACTTTTGATTTCGTAGTTATAATCTTTGGATGACATTATAAAATGTATTTCTGTTTTTTTTATGAGTCTGGATTACCATTTAATCTAAAGATCATCAAGATTGATGGTTAGATCATCCTATAAAGCTGGCTCCCTATTGGATGAAATAAAGTAAAAAGGTACCTCCTTGGAGACTAACAAACAAAAAGAAGACCTCCTTGGGGGCAAATCAAAAGTCGTGGGTGTACTATTGCCAAATAATATTGTTTGGTTTTTCCAAGAATCAAGGTTTTGAAGCAGTATGGTTTTAGATAAATACATATTTTAGAATATCAGGATTGCCTTTGTTCTGATTTATCTTTGTAAGGATTATATTTGGGAGGGGGGTGGTGGGGGAGGGATATAATTTTGAAAAAGGTTTGTGCATGCAATGTTGGGTTCATTCCAGTTCATTTGAGTGTAAATGATACCAGTAGAGTATGAAATAACTCCTTTTTCCCCCTTTTATAAAGGTAAATAGTTTTACCATCAATAAAACTCAATTGGAAAGTTTTCCACATCCAGACCGATGGTATTATCGCTGTCAGTAATGCTGCAATCATTGCTATGCTAATGGTAAAAAGACAATGACATTGTTATCTGTTGTAATAACTAATATTTTTTTAAATAATCAGAAAGTTGTTCATTTTACCATGCTAAAAGACTGAGGAAGTCTAACATTTCCTACCAGTGTCATTGTTTTGCCGCTTCTTAGTTTATCTCTGACATGAACCTTGTTAATTCTCATTATAGATCAAACTGATGTTAAATGTCAGCAGACCCTTGCATTCTTAAATGTCTCCCTCCCCATCCCCTTTATTTTTGTCATTTTTCTTTAAGACCAAGAACTGTACTACTATGGGCTTGGTTGTATTTATATCCATTTTTCAGTGAAATTCATTAAGTTAAGTGTTGACATGATTTTGCCAAAGTTTATCAAGTACCATGCTAGAAATAACTCCTACATTCATATAATATGAAGCATTCCACATCAAATAGATATGTAGGCCTTTTTTTTCTCTTTTTTTTTTAAATTTTGTATTTTGTAATGTTCCATTCGTATTCTTTTCGTAGACTCGAAGAATACGCAAAACCTAAGAAAAATGGCAGATCTAATATATTTGGAAGATTTAAAAAATATGATTTTGTAATCGTAAGCAGTAAGCCCATGGCAATATGAATGAAATAATTCTCTTTTGATAATATTGAACTGTCAGTACAGAGTCAACAACTCTTAATGCTTTATCTCGTTTTCTCCTTTAATATTTAAGTTCATCTTGCTTGTCCTACAAGCTATTGTACATTTTGTTGTAAATAACTGTTTATTTCTATTTCCTGGAGAAAAGAAACTGAATAAATCAATATCACTCAGAAATTAAAATTTGTTGTTGGCTTTGTAAATTTGGTCTCATGCGGTCTCATTTGTTTGGTGGGAAATGTTGACACCCTCACAGTGTTATAAATGATTTGCATCACATCGAATGACCCCACCCCCCCCCCCGTGGCCCCTTCTCCCTCCATTGTCAGTCCTTTCCTAATATAGAGAGGAGTTCCATCCTCTGTAATATAGTAGTGATCATTGTCTTCTTCCTCATAAGCAAGCAATTGTCCTAAAAAAAAACAACTTGATTACCTCACCTTCAGGTAAAAGATTGCTTTATGAAATAAAAACTAGCTCTCACCTTCAGCTCGTTCATATCCCACCCCATCCCCACATTTCTTTAACTGCTAACCCTAGCTAATAACTGGACCTTCCCAATACCCCGTATATGACTTTATCACTGTGGTGTATTAAAGATGACACCCACTGTTTGCCTATGTATTGCCATTGCGTAAGGCGTACGCGCAAGTAAACCGAACATTGTACCACGCATACACAGGGTACAGGTCTCTCTGTAGAACGTGGGTTACTACATTGTAAGTCATTCCTATCTATCTATGTTGGAGGTCTTTTACCAGCAGGCCTCTCACACACATGAAAGAGAGATATAATCTTACACAGTTAGGGGGCCCTCACGCATACTTCAAACATACAACAACAAAACTACACTTCCTCAGTCAAATCTATGTTACATCCCCGCAAAACCGCACTTATTTTCGGGTTGGCAAGTTGAAGTAAAGTGCTTCACTTTGAACCCCCTACGCCCGCCCACATTAATCATGTTAAGTGTAATACAATAATTTGATCATCAACGCTCTCTTCATATTCTCCTTCTTCGAAGTATTTTGGGATTAATCATCTCACCTTGTTTCAATGCTACAAGGATTTTTATTCAGGATTTCGTAGTTGGTGTTTCTGGGAGCCGGCAATATTCATTGATATTGCTTATCGGTTTACTTAGATAACGGGCATCAGGCGAACTTCAGAGAAACCCCAATTTAGAACACAAACTCATTTTAACACGCAAAGAAAACGCCAACACGAAGTAGTTTTATTCCTCTTACGTTTTTTTGACATTTGTTAAATCCATCCAGCTATTGATCTCATTAGATGGGATTTATCTACTAATTAGTTTTTCAACTGTTAATATGATGTAATTAACTGCAAACAATAACATCTGTATAAATAGAAGAATAGGCTTATCACGCATATAACGTTTATAGAACGGAAATGATCAAGTTCGACTTATAGGTTCTACTGTCAGCCTATATTGGCGTGACTTTAACGAGGAAAATTTAGGTTAAAATTAAACTTTCTGTTTAAAAAAAAATTGTTTTACAATTTATAGACCAATTGGCGAAATACTATAGCGAACCGGTCTAGACTGCGATCCCCATATTGACTACACCGCACTCACGCAACGATAAAATAACGTAGTTGTACTTTTTTTTTCTTCTTTTAATGGAATACTGGGCCAATTAACAAGGTCATGGTGATTGAACTACTAATTCAAATTCTTCATAACTTATTGCATTGATGCGTTTCACTATATTTTACGTATTTTAGGATCTGCCAACCCTCAAAGATGTGAATTTGAAATGCCTACCCTGCACCGCCCCTACCCTCCTCCCCTTCACAAATTGCAGATTGGTGTCCAAAGCCTGGAGACTTTACAAACTGTTCCAAACTCAAATATATAGCATTTAGAATACGAAAAATAACCACTGGGACCACTTCTTCACGTAAGTTCTGCTTTACTGTGTTGTTTTCCAACTCGTCGGGATCGAGCCAGGTCACGGTGGGTTTGGAGTAAATATGCCAGTCAGCAGGTCGCTGATTTAAGGCTTTTAAGTCTTCCCGTAGTACAATATTATGAAATGATAATAACTGGTTATCTAATCTCATATTTTCTCGGGGAGGTAAAGTCTTCCCCCTTCTCATCCTCTTGTCAGGCCTGGTTGCACGTGAGATTTGGAGATCTCACCGTCAGACAATGCATAAAGTATTCGGGTATCTCATTAAATGAGGAGGGCGTTTGACTACAGACTGTTAGGCGTGTAAATACATAGATCCTGCTGTTTTGGGTGTTAGTATCATCGGCCATAATGGCCATACTAAAATATGCACATCTAATCCATTTATCGAGCTTCCCGCGTGTCGAATGGAGAATACAGAGACAGTACACGACAAAGACAGATAATTGAACGTAACAGTTAATGAGTTACCCAATTGAATGAATTTGTTACTTTGCAAGGCCAGTATAGCGCATACCGTTTATGGGAAGTTTCCAACACTATAACATTATTCTACCCAGCCACCCACCATATATATAGCCTTTGCCTGCTGATGGCTTGGCTGACTGGCATTTATTTATTAACACAAACTTACTCTTCATGACCGCTTAGATTTTGAGCTAGAAGTGATGAACGTTAGAATGGTACTCTGGAACCTATATCTATCAGCGATTGTTGCATAATCTTGCCCTTTCATCGACCAATTTGTAACATGCCAAACCATCTTCATCATCCTCCTGATTATTTTCACCATATGTCATCAGTGTTTCATTTCATCCTCTTTAACATTCATCCACAAAAGACAATGATGATAGCTGCAAACATAAAATGAAAACCAACATCATGACTAGGTCACTTTAGGGACTTTCCCGACAAAGTTTAACCTTTCGGGCTGATATACATGATTCTAATTGTGGTATGGCACGTATAGTTTGAATACAGACTAAACAACTGCTGAGGTTTTGAAAGTCGGTCATTGTTAATCGAAATGATGTCAAATGTTCTTGAATATCGCCCTCGATATAGACCAAAAGCTGTGGAGACGTGGCATGGTGTAAACATTGCCCTAAAATACTCATAATATGAAAAATATTCCTCTCTTTGTTCCTGTTATTCTTCACACAGGGTAAATATGTCACCAGTTATTTTGTATTGTCGAAGTCCATTGGTGTAGGCCTAACCAAGGTGTAATGCGGACGTATCAGTTAAATGAATCAGAAGGCTGCAGTAGCCTACTATAGAGGGGCAGACAATTTTGAAATAAGGGATTTATTTTATGGAAATAATGTAAAGCCAACCTTTAGAATAATCAATGCATTAAATCATGCATAGAGACCCAGTGACCGATCTCTCGGGCATTCCTCACTCCCACTCTTCTACGGCGCAGTTCCAACTTCAAGTGTTGACATTATTTCTTCCAAGTCTTTTAAAAAGCCATTAAACGGACAGAAAGTTGAAAATATGCGACAACGAGAGATGGCATTCAGATAGGCTTACATTCCCTCATATTGACGTGTATTTTACCAATAAAAATATAAGCAGTTAGGTTTAGAAGGGAGCTCTCCCTCCCTCCCTCATTCCCTCTTTAATTTCGGATCTTGAACAAGCTTTCCCTTTGAAAACAACTTTACTCACATTTTACAAAAGAAATTCAAAAATTTAAAGATCGTTCGCAGATTCAAACTTCTTTGCGGAGGGAACTTTGTGCTGCGGGGAGCCTGGTGTGTGGGTGTGTGTGTGGGTGTGGGTGTATGTGTCGTGGGGGGGGGGAGGGGTGCGGGAGGACTGATCTATTATAGAATTCAAGTTATAGGCCTATAACCAGGAAGCATTTATATAAAGATACTCGAAGAAAGCATTTACTGAGTAGTTATGATATAGACAACATCTGGGGTATTACGTCGATCACGCTTAGCTTTCCTATACTTTTATAAAAAATTATAATATTTAAAAAGAAGGTAACCACAATTTAGGATCATTAAGTTAGTAAAATGATAATCTATTCCAAGACAGAGTGTGTCATGATGTGGAGGTTTGAAGGAGTTACGAGGGGCTTTCAAACCTGTTCATGAGGCTTTCATAATTTATCAGTTAATGATTCTTCAGTAATTCTTTCTTTTGTATACAGTATATTAAGGACTTTATCAGACTTCCTCGAAATCTCCCCCCCAGTAAACGGAATAATTCACTCTTGTGTAATGGAACTTTCACTAAAGCTAAAAAACTTATTGCCCCATACCTGCCTGAGGCAGTAATCTATCCAACATTTTCAAAACATTATTTCACCGTATCAAGAAGATTATACAAGGATTGACCTGTTGCTTATAAGCTACAGTGGCGTACTCAGAAATTGCTAACCAGTGATCATAGACGGAATTATGAATCGAACATCACAAATTGAATTTATTATTTTTCCTCGGAATACGATGTGTTTGTACGTGTCTGTCTGTCTGTCTGTCTGTCTGTCTGTCTGTCTGTGAGAGATAGAATGGAGATATGACATCATCCGGGTGGTGGGGGGGGGGATTGGGGAGTGACGTACAACCATTGCACTGCTACGGTCATAAGGCATTGCGTAGGACATCTCAGTTGTAAACTGTCATCGATGCGAACGAGTGATGGGGAAAAGTGATGGCGCTCTATAGTAATTTGAAATGTAACCTATATCGTGGGCGGTCTGAAAGTGAGTTGGTGTGTTGCTCTAATGAACTTTATCATTTGCTTTCACAGTTGGAAATCTACTCAGTTTCATATGTCATCTGGTGTGGAACTAAGAGCACAAGTATAATTGTATAGCATCGGTAAAAGGAACTTTAAGTATTAAAGCCTTGGAATTAGGTGTGATGTTTTTCTTTTCTTATAAGTTGTTGTTTATAATGGGGAACTTACCGTAAGTTGTGCATCATAATCTCGTTTTCTTCGAAACACTTAACCTATTTGTTGCCACGGATCTGTTTTCGAAGACAGAAAAAAAGGAAATTTTATTCGCATGCCTTCACCTCTACGCTGGACGTACTATATCCCACCAAATCACTACTGCTATTATGTTATAGATATGGTATGAAAGAGTTTTACCGAAACCCTGCTAGGTCAAATGGTAGTGTTTATTTTGAAATTGAACAGTATGTGAAACAGAATTTATAAAAGGTATAAGCCTACCTGTTGACATGAATGCAATTAACAATTAAATATCGCTTTGCTTTCGGTTTCACAGTATATATCAGTGGGTAGGAAGCTTCCAAAAAATGGGGGGGGGGCACAACATCAGAGGGGCACTTTCTCATCCACAAGCACCACTCGTTATGCTATAATTATATACACACCGGCCATATCACTTAAATATATATGATGTGTTAGTATATATGCTATCAATACTATTTATTGAGATTGTTTATTGTTAACCGTGCTACAAAAAGATATGAGATATTGGATGCCATTTTTAAAATAGCATGTACAGACTAAAAATAAATAATAAAAATAACATATTAAAATTAACAAAGGCTTAAGATATCCAAGAGACAGTTCTTCATCAAAGGGGCACATTTTATTTGCCAGTAGATCACATTTGCTATTTCGGAAAAAAGTGGGGGCACGTGCCCCCAGTTCCCCCGGCTCAAATCCCCCTGGTATATATGCACCTATGGCAATAGATTGTTGTCACATGACAAACACAAACCGGAAGTTGTTCTAAAACATGACAAAGTTGTTGTCTCAGTTCCTACCGAATGAGAAGAGGAAAAACCAAAGACGATATTATGCTGCGATAGATTATCAAACACCAAAGTTTCCCAAATGTGTGATAAAGGCTAGTATTACTTTATAAGTACTACGCCATCGACGCTTGTGATACCAAACCTGCTTACTGCGACCTCATCTATAACGTGACCGAAAACGAATGATAATTGGCTAGAAAACGGCCTTCCATGTATCTGGCCCATGCCTGCCAAATTTCCGTTTTATGTGTTTTACCGGTTTTATGTGTTTTATGTGTTTTACAGTGTGGAATTTTACCCCTGGATGCTTTTACACCGGGAATATAGGCTACACATTCAGGGGCGTATCCAGGATTTTCTAACCCGGGGGGCGCGAATTACTATCTAAGCGGAGCGCCACCATCGGTTGGCGCGGAGCGTACAAGAAAATTTCTGGTTTTGATACCCCCCAGATCACCGGAAATGGCACTTCTCGGGCTTGAAAATGACCAAGCAGATGTACACTTTTGCCTGAGAACCAAGTATTTCCCAATAGTTTTTTTTTCCATCCATAACGTTTTTGAAGATTGTCACCAGTCACCAACATGTTCGACCTCATTGCATGTCCTGTGGATGATTCATTGCTTTTGTAAGTGATTCTACGTCACGGCCCACAATATCCGAAAGCCCCACTTTTCAAGGTTTTAAGCCCATGTTTGTTCAGAATTTGAAAATTCACATTTCTCGTGAATAAAATCACTTCCAAAAAATTCATAATGTTGCACAAAATTCAATCTATGGAAAACCAATATAGAAAAACCGCCTTGAACCCCTAACAGACAGGTCAAAATTGCACTAGTAGAGGGAAGTATGGTGAAGAATGTTGGTCAGAAAATTTTCTAAAATTCCGACACAGTTAATTTATTGGTGTAGAAATATTAAAACCTCTTATAACGGCTATTATAAAACTTGGTTGAAGGAAATAAAAATAGCAGATATTTCCGATATCAGATATTTCGAAACCGAACACTACACACATAGGCGTAGGAGGCGGGAGCTGCAGCCCCCCCCCCCCCAACCAATTTTCCCCCAATATGCTGAGAATTTTTCGGGCACCTACTGAAAAAAAATAAATAGCAATGATGTAGCGGAAATGAATAGTTTAAAAATGATCTCCTTGGTTATTAAAGTAAAGTTGTAAGCTTGGCCGACTAATTCGCCATTACTACTGTAAAAGAGAGTTTTGACATAACTGGACCTGTATGCTTTTTCTCCATCTACATAAGACATTTCGTTGTTTACATTAGCATCCGGCGGTATACTGCGCAACTTTGACGGACCGTACGGCACACGATGCCATGAGATGTAATGACCGATGCTTGCTTATATGATATTGACATTAAGATGTTGAACGCGCGCTTCGCGCGCGAAAAATTTTGGTTATATTTTTCGGGCAAGTCGTTACACCCCCCAAATCCAATTGGGCTCCTACGCCTTTGACTACACACATAGACAGTTTTGAGGCTGTTCATCCTGGAACATGATGAGAGCGTTGTGGTCAAGTGGTTAAGGCAGTGGACTGGTGATCTAAGGATTACAGGTTCGAGCCCTGGCCAGATCATTGCGTTGTGTCCTTGGGCAAGGCACTTTATCTCCATTGCCTCTCTTCACCCAGGTGTATAAATGGGGACTTGCGAGGTAACTTGTAAATATAGTTGCGTGCGCCGGTTTCTGGTTGCACCTTATGGGAAGTCCCCCGGGGGACACGTGGTTGTGGTGCACTGTGGTGCCCCAGGAGTGATTGATTGAATTGCGCACACTTCGGTGTGTAGGTGTGACAAGTTACCAATGACCAAGGTTAATAGCGCCTTTGAACAATTTCTGTTGACTTTGGCGCTATATAAATGTCTTCTGATTGATTGATTGATTGATTGAACATGCATTTTCATGCACACTGATATGATGTGATATCTGCTCTTCAAATTCGAACAGGCGTGTAGCGAGTAATTTGCCAAGGGAGGGGAGAAGCCTGTAGGCAAACTATCTGAGCGTAGCGCCACCATGAGTTGGCGCGAAGCGTACAAGAAAATTTTGGCCGAAAATGCCTCCCAGATCGCTGGAAATGACACTTCCCAGGCCTTGTAAGTTGCATCTAA
>JAIPMN010009185.1:989-18491 GCA_020650975.1 Apostichopus californicus | reverse complement strand
CAGTGGTATTGTTTGAGAGAGTGGGTAAAATAGGATTTAAAGGGGGAAAATAGGAATTATAGCCAGTGGTGTGGCCAGGATTCTGCTAACGGAGGGGGGGGGGGTTATCACCGTTTTGAGCTAGGGGTATAAATTTGTCTTTGAACCTAAAATGTTTGGCCTCATGGGCCCAAAATTGGTGGAATCTGCAAAATGGCCTGAAATTTGGTGGGCCATAAAGTTTTGTGGGCCCTACATTTTTGAGCTCGAAAAGGTATGAGCTCTGCACCATTGGTGCTCTAGTTTCATTCCTATTACAAAGTATTTTTTCAATGGATTCCCTACTCCCAACCACCACTCAAATGCCCTCTCCACTATACCCCTCCGTACATCATCTATTCCCAACCCACTAGTTTGTGAAATATTTTGCTAGCTCAGACTTTTAATCAATCGCTTTTTCTCTTTCTGAATTTGTTAACTCCCAGTAAGTGTTCTACAAAGATTGCAAATTTTGTAAACCTCAAGGGATAATGGGTTCTTCTCAAAAATGAAAGACAACACAAGATTGTTTCCCTCTTTCATTTTGGGAGGGGGGAGGGGTTCTGATTCTGTGATAGAAAGAAAGATCTTTTCAAAATATCTTAAAAAGGAGAAACAGACTGAAAAGAAACCTTAAAAAATTAATAATTGACACCAAGGTCCACTTTCTCGCGACAGAGACGTCTGTCTCAAGTGTGATGAGATAATATGAACTTACAAAAAGACACCTAACATTTTCACAACTTTCTTTCAGGATCCTTGTATCGAGGTTCGTCAGATCACCCTTGACGCAGAGCACTACATCTGCGACGCCATCTGTAAGAGAGCTACTTGGGGCAAACGATACATCTCATTCACAGATTATGACATGAACATTCTAGATGTAAGTTCGATGCTTTGCCCATGAGACTATTTCCAATCACGTAACAGTTTTATTTTTTTTCATACTTGTGTCACTTCTAATGTAATGAACGTCATGGGTGTCTCTCATATATAATTAATATAATTTAAATATTTGATATCTATTATCTTTTGATGTGTTCTGATGTAATCAGTGGTTGGTGAATATGCCTGCTCACATGCTCTGAAAGCTAGTTAAAACCGGGCTCCCACTCGAGAATATGCAACTTTAAACTGATCAAACGTGAGCTCTCGGTATGAAATATTGCTACAATATTTTCATTTTTGTACAGCAAGCATTATTGAGCTCTGAGCAATCACCTAACCTTCGGTGGTGTCATCCCATTGTTCCACACAGAGTCCGTAATCCTACACTATTGGAATATGCTAAACTGTCAAGTATATTTCGTTTTCCTGTTAAAGTTTGTCAATAAATTGTCACCATCTCTCACTGCAGGTTTGCCCCGATTCAAGCACTGTTTATGTGTTGCTGAAAGCTTTAGTGAGGGCCTGGCCAGAGAGCAAGACATCTGTGGATATCTTTGAGTTTGATGACAATCCAACGAGGTGAATTATTGGACCTTACCACCAGCCTTCCCCCTCCTCCCCCTACCCCTCTCCTCCACCTACATCAATACAATTTATGCTTATGTGTTACCACAATCAACTTTCCAGGGGCAGTACGGCCAAAATCAAGGGACGATAACTTACTCCCTTGCAACTACCATCCCTTCCATTCCCACTCTACCCCTTTAAACTGACTTTGCATGTTCCTGATACTTTCATTACCGGGCCGTTATAAACTGGCTTGTGAATGATTGCCAAGACATTGGACATTGTCCAGGTAATTGCCAATCATTCACACCCCAATGAATACTGAAAATTCTATGTCAAGTCTGCCAAAATTTTCATGATTCTGCATGTGAATGATAAATTGAAATGAATTTATTTGTAATTTTGACATGTTCAGAGATGAACCTTTAACAATGCCCTAGTCACTCGGTTGAAGACCACGTAGAACTGGTTGATCGATTATGATTAATGTTTGGGAGGAAAAGCCAGTAGCTTATCCTTGAACTAAACTTACTCGCTATTGGAAGATAGTTTTCTCAAAGTTTGTTTTTATCTCCATACAGTGACACCCCAGAAGTGTTCGAAACCGGTTTCAGCTTTGCTTGGAATCTAAAAACAGGTATTTGATTGTTATTTTACAAAATGATTTTAGCCTTTAACTCTGGTGGTCAAACATGCGGTAGTTTTTATGTTTTCAGTAATCGCTGTCTGGTGAAAACAAGAAAGGATTATTGATTCATAAAGTACCTTGTGAAAGCTAAGTTACTTTTGGAAAGAATTTACCATAATTATGGTATGTCTTCTCTCTTCTTCATGAAGAAACCGTCTATGATTTCTTCCAGAGCCATTGATAAGAGTGTACCTGATCTGTACTGTGTGCACATGTATTTTGATACCTATTAACCAACAATGAAAGTATTTAGTACTATATATTAAAGCAGTGGAATAAAATTTGCATATTTATCTGTGAAGTAGTCTTCCTGTTTAGTATCCTTATTGGAAAGACTATGACAGGGGTTCTCAGTAGGTGGTCTCTGGGCCAAACCCTGGCCCCTGAAGGACATAACTTCGGCCTGCCAAACAAATTGGCCCCCAATTTTGCACTCATAGGGTATGCAATCTGTTAAGGCCTTCAACTTAAGCACCCTACTAGCTTAACACCCTATCTTTAGCACCCTACTGGCTTATGCACCCTACTGTCCTAGGCACCAAAACTTAAGCATCCTACTGGCTTAGGCACCCTACTGGCTTAAGCACCCTACTGGCTTAGGCACCCTACTGGCTTAGGCACCCTACTCACTTAAGCACTCTAACTTAGACACCCTTCTCACTTAAGCACCCTAACTTTAGCACCCTACTGGCTTAGGCACCCTAACTTAAGCACCTCCTCTCTTAAGCACCTCCTCTCTTAAGCACCCTAACTTTAGCACCCTACTGGCTTAGGCACCCTAACTTAAGCACCTCCTCTCTTAAGCACCCTAACTTTAGCACCCTACTGGCTTAGGCACCCTAACTTAAGCACCTCCTCTCTTAAGCACCTCCTCTCTTAAGCACCCTAACTTTAGCACCCTACTGGCTTAGGCACCCTACTGTCTTAGGCACCATAACTTAAGCAACCTATTGGCTTAAGCCCTATATTTTAAACACCCCACAAACTTTAGCATGCTAACTTAAGCACTCTATTGGCTAAAACACTGTAACTTAAGCACCCTACACCCTGAAGCACCCTAACTTAAGCACCCTCCTGGCCCACCTTGCCCATTGCTCAATACAGGTTTAGTGAGATTTTGATAGTGTTCATCCCCTTCTTCAATGGCCCTCGTAGAAAAGTAACTTGAGATATCTCTGGAATAAACCATGATAACATCATCATCATCATCATCATCATCATCATCATCATCATCAGATTGTTATTGTTGAGTTTTAAAGTAGCTCTCTTAATCTCTCTTGTGTCTGTCAATGTTGTATCAGGGACGTATGAGACATTACACATCGAAGATCTGGTACCCTTCGACCAATCACAACTGATCAAAATGTGGAATCCTGGATTTCTGAGGACACTTCAGCTGCAGAGGAAAGCTGCGCTGCCTCAAAACCACTCAAACAGCGTCCACATACTCACCAACGAAGCAGTCTTTAAAAGTAAGTTCCTTCCGATGGTTCTTAAAAGTAACACGGCACTCAGATGTTTGATTTATTTCCACATAATATAAAGACAATGGTGAATAGTTAATATACAAGGAGGTGGAGGAGGGCTGAAGAAGCAGAGCTTTTAACGAGCAGTCCCCCTTTACAAACACAATAAACGAAAGAATACAAAGGATAAGTAAGAGGAAGAAGAAAAGAACAAAGAACATAGAAAAAAAGCAAGAAAGAAAAAATCACTGCTTAATGATAATAATCGTTGAGTAAAATGGAACATCCTTTTTTCGTTTGAAGCAATGAATACTATTGGATGTTTTTATTTTGTTGTCCAAACTATTCCAGAATTGATAAAAAGTCGATGAGTTCCTCTCGGAAGTGATCAAATTTGTACGGAAGTTTTGACAAAAGCGTGTATTGTAGTTATGAATGTCACAGTAATCATCAAAGTTAGAAAGCAAAAGTCCATTAACAAATTTATACATAAATAGAGCGACTTGGAGTTTGTATGTGTCGAAGATATTTAAGATTTTTAGGTTAGAAAATATAATGTTGCACTGTCATGGTGGTAGAATCATGTATCAAATATCAACTGGGTTCCAACTTTACTTCAGGACGTTGAAAAAAAAACCAGAATACTAATGAATGTTGTGTATTCATGTCATGATGCGTTCAAATTGAAATTAGAATTTTTTTTGCAAAATTTGGAAGAAAACAAATTGGCAATATAAATGTATGACTTCCTACCCTTGAGTACAAGTGTATCAATGTCAAATTTTTGTCTCTTTGGAAAACCGCAATTCGGAAGTCGAATGCAAAGTTCATGTTCCTTTTTCATTCATTAAAAAAGTAATTAACGCTGGACTTCTTCTCCCTTTGACAAATTTTTCAAGTTTTCTTACCGCTGTTGCATGTACCTTTTTCATCTTGAATCAGCTGAGGACAACATTGACACTCTCTGTTAAAAGAATTTAGGAAACAAAGAGAGAGTCGAACAAGGATTTGACTTTTCATTATCCTGTTCTTATGTAAATAAAATGTACTTCATTTTCAGACAAATCATTAACCAGACTGTTGGATCCAGTCCATTACGTCGCCATCATACTTACGTGATATTCATCAAAGGAGATGAAGTGGAAGGTGTTTGTTAAGAACTGCCAAGTGATTCGTGAGGCTGATATTGAGGAGCGGGGAAATATTCGTGAGTGATTCGTGAGGCTGATATTGAGGAGCGGGGAAATATTCGTGAGTTTTTCAAGAGTGGTGTTGAGACATCGAAGGATTCAACGTACGACTTTCTTTCCCGATTCTCGCCGTGGCCGGAAATCGGGTAGATGTCTTCATCGATATGTTAATCAAATCGACTGCGTCTTGCAAAGCAGGTTTTGGTTTATGAAGTAACCTTTCGTTTTGTGGAAGAGTTCGGCAAAGTATCGTCACGGCTCAATTCTCTCCATCGCGAAAAGGAAGGAAAAATAGCGATCACGTAATATCTTCAGATGAAACTGCAGGGGAAGTAAAAACAGCACCGCCGTAGGTCTGAAGTGACTGATTGTCATCAAAGATGGTTTCTCTCCTTTCATTGATGAAGATGTGAATCTAAGGTAGAATACTGTCCGAAGAATGACCAATAAAACTGATGAGAGATGTGGGCATGGAATCAAGCACATGAGTTAATGACTTCCTTACTTGGTAATATAAGTACAACCAAGCTTCATACAGTCTGCATTGTGGTCGTCGAGTGCAATGGGTCAAGTTTGACTATGGTCAGTTTTGTCATCTGTTTGAAAAGATGTGTGAGTAGAATTCTGCTCCAACTCTTTTTTCTGTTTCCGTTCGAGAGCGTGTTCTGAATGGGTTCTGGTTCAGCCTCCATTGTAGGTTGTAGTTTTATGTGGGTGTGTTTCAGCGTCTGCTTTGAGTGGGTTGTTTTCCAGAGTCTGTACTGAGTGGGTTCTGTTTCAGATTCTGTTATATGGTGATACTTTACGTGGGTCTGTTTCAGAGTCTGTACTGAGTGGGTTCTGTTTCAGCCTCCATTGTATGTCGTAAATTAACATGGTTGTGTTTCAGAGTGCATTCTGAATGGGGGTCAGTATTAAAGTCTGTACTGAGTGGGTTCTGTTTCAGACTCTGTTATATGGTGATACTTTACGTGGGTGTGTTTCAGAGTCTGTACTGAGCTGGTTCTGTTTCAGCCTCCATTGTATGGTGTAAATTAACATGGGTGTGTTTCAGAGTGCATTCTGAATGGGGGTCAGTATTAAAGTCTGTACTGAGTGGGTTCTGTTTCAGATTCTGTTATATGGTGATACTTTACGTGGGTGTGTTTCAGAGTCTGTACTGAGCTGGTTCTGTTTCAGCCCCCATTTGTATGGTGTAAATTAACATGGGTGTGTTTCAGAGTGCATTCTGAATGGGGTTCAGTAATAAAGTCTGTACTGAGTGGGTTCTGTTTCAGATTCTGTTATATGGTGATACTTTACGTGGGTGTGTTTCAGAGTCTGTACTGAGCTGGTTCTGTTTCAGCCTCCATTGTATGGTGTAAATTAACATGGGTGTGTTTCAAAGTGCATTCTGAATGGGGTTCAGTAATAAAGTCTGTACTGAGTGGGTTCTGTTTCAGACTCTGTTATATGGTGATACTTTACGTGGGTGCGTTTCAGAGTCTGTACTGAGTGGGATCTGTAACTTCTGTTTCAGACTCTGTTATATGGTGATACTTTTTGTGGGTGTGTTTCAGAGTCTGTTCTGAGTGGGTTCTGTTTCAGACTCTGTAATATGGATCAGACTCACATGGGTCTGACAGGTAGTCTGTGCTACAGTAAAATGTGTTTTTTTTTTCTCAGTCTGTTCTGAGGTGTGTCTGTCTTTGAGGCCCTTATAGTCTGGTTTGATGCGAGTCCCAAACAAGAGTCTCTCTTAGGGTTTGTTTTTGCCCTGGTCAATGTCACAGTGTGTAGCAGATTTTTAATTTTTTAATTTATTTATTTTATTATTAATATTTTTTTGTTCCTTTGTCTGGACAAGTGTGATTGTCCCAGAGCCTCCTATTTGTTTGCTTAAGAGTGATGAGTCATTGGGTCAGTTTTGATCTTGATCTTCTTGAGGTCAACTCGAGGTCAGTATCAGGATGGCAGGGCAAACAGAAGGCAATATTGATAGGAGTATGTAACCCCAGAATGCAACCTTTGAAATTGACTATTAACAAACAATGATAATGTGCCCATCTGCAAGTCTATGTAACTGTTGATTGAAACAAGATTCCCTGCAGGAATTTTATTTTCCCAATACATGTTATACCACTGATTGGAAATAAAAAAAATAAAAAAAAATTTGCATAAACAACACTTTCATTTGAATCTTGTTGTTTCCATTCAAAATGTAATAAAAATAATATAAATGATAATAATAATAATAATAAATTAATAAAAACAAAACTTTGACTTGGAAAAAAATCATTTCAGTGCATAAATAGATTGAGTCATTAATGTTCTGCAAATTCAACAGCCATTAACACATCTGTTCATGGTTAATGCACCAGAGTTCACTGTGTCACATTTCAACACAGAAAAACAAAACATAAGCACATCCTATGGGTATCTCTGGGATTCTCATTGCCGAATCACTGATAACAGAAAGTGTCAGTTGCAGATTTGACCAGTTAAACGAAACATATGACCTTGTGAAAAGTGTAAAACAATGGGGAGGGGGGGGTGGGCAGGGAAAGGAACAATTTGAAGTTTCTGGATAAAAGAGTGTCTGCAAATAATTTCCTTTAGAATTCCCCGGCAATGTTTTCATTCCCCTTCTGTGCATCTTTCTTCCCATGTCCTCATTTTTCTCCAAATTGATACGGAATTAACTTTTCCAATTTTTTAGCGTTCGCAGTCCTTATACTGCTTGTTCTGTACTCCTGATTTAAAATTTTTAATTCTTACTTTAGTTTTACTATGTTGTGCTTTTATTCTGTCGTTACATGAACGGTACCCCTCACTAGAGTTACATTGCCGAGCCAGGGTAAATGTTAGACACCATCAATGATTTGATTATTATTTTCAAGATCTATTTTAAGTTTTTAATTCAAATTTTAAGAAATTACAAGCCATTGATTAATTTGTTTTTGGAGCTAGTCCACTCATGGCTGCCTAGCTATCAAACCAGCATTACCAGTGACCTATTTGCACAATACTGTAGATGATTGAGCAATTTGAGCCTGTCGGTAAATTTCCATTTCTCAGAGATGTCAATGGGTCATTTGTACTAATACATACATCTTGTCTAAATGAGTCTATCCAGTTCTGCAGTTTGGATGCTTTATCTTGGTTGTCTTTGAGTTGTCTTTGGTTTTTTTTTTAAATTTGTGTGTCTTATATGTTCTCTGGCATTAAAAGATAGTGACACATATAGGAAACTGAAAGCAAAACTGGAAAGAACCTCCTACACCCCCTTCCCTTCCCCACCCCCTTCCCACCCCTATCCAGTTCTGCAGTTTGGATGCTTTATCTTGGTTGTCTTTGGGTTTTTTTTTTTTTTTTAAATTTGTGTCTTATATGTTATCTGGCATTAAAAGATAGTGTCACATTTAGAAAACTGAAAGCAAAACCAGAAGATCCTCCTACACCCCCTCCCTTCCCCCACCCCTTTCCCCCACCCCACAGTTGATATGCTTGAATCACAATATCGAATTACAGCTCTTGTTGAAATATGATTCGAGTCATTTCAAATGGTGCTGGTTTATGATTGTTGGGGGGGGGGGTGGGGGGGTGGGAGCACCCTCAGTAACAGTGACTGAGTGTATAGATAGTTACATTCAATCAAAGGATTGTTACACTGCCAGGTTTGAGAAGCACAGAATGGCATTGTTTATTATCATTCAATGGCACTCTTAACCCTCTCGTTTTTCTTATTTATTTTTTTGATTGTTTTTTTTTCTTTCTTTATGCTCTCAAGGTCAACCAGTGTCAAAAACCTTTGGAGACAACTTTGTTATTCATTTAATTACCTTTTGAACATTGCACTTGATATGAAATGGGCATTTTGATAATGTATATTAGTAGTAAATAAATATTATTTTATCTCAATTTTTGGTTTTACTCCTCTGAAGGAGGGCGGAGGCAGTGGAAGGAGGAGAAGGAGAGAGGAGAGGGGGGGGGGAGATGGGGTGGTGGGAGTAGTAGAGGTGAAGAATCTACATTAATTACAATTGACTGATTTTTCCAATGTATTAGAACGTGATTGAAAGGAAGAATTTTAGGCAGAAAATTAATTTTGATATTTTATAGCTCATCATTAAAACAATGCTATCAGTCCAGGTTGTATTTGCATATCACTTTTAAAGTTTTGAACAGTGACCCTTTTTATCGTCTCAGCATCATTGATGAAAGTGGCTGGATAACCTAGCCTAAGACACAGACCATTCAGCCAGTTCCATAGATGCAACACACAACCCAATGGGGAGACATCAGACATTTCGCGGCCTCAGATGACGTGTTTTTCATCGATATTTAGTGTTGGATGTCACTGCGAGGATGCTCTTGTTGTTTATATGAAGTTTAAAGAACATGTTTTGGTTGAGTTATAAAAGCAATTTATAATAAAATGATGAATTGACGTCAACGTTAACGTTTAGTCCTGCACTGTGATGACGTCATCATCAATTTAGCCTTAAAGGAGCAATCCCGCGATTAAACCTTTTTTCTGTTTTCTTGGACTATAACATATCAGAACTAACATTCGGCCTAAAGTCTTCCTTTAAAGTCATTCACTGTATTTTCTGTGCATGTTAACGATGATGAGAAGTCTTGTCTTTGCTACGAAATCATTTCGTTTTCACAGAGTCATTTTATATTCAGGGTAGGAGGGATAGGGAGGGTGGGGGGAGGGGTGGTTGGTCAAGACAGTCTCAACAATTTTGAGGGAGCTCTAATTTGAACTAATACTAAGAGCACCTATCTATAACTTTAATTCACTCTCATCAGCTTCCTTCAGCACTATGTATGAATTTTAAAAAATGCAATGTCCGTCAAATGTGTGCTAGTAATGTATCGTACTGAAGGAGCTGGTATTTGCAGCTCTAGGAAAGTTGTATTCACGTTGGTAATTATCAGTCGATGGAGTGAGAGAGATATAGAGAGGGTGTGTGTGGTGTAGAGTGTGATAGAGAACATGTGGGTTTAAATATTGATACCTACATGATGTGGGAGAACCAAAGAAACATGCTTCTCCTGTCGAAAGCCCATGGTATCTGGCTGGTTATAACCTCAAATCATCTAGTTTGATGGTTTGATGCATTCATTTTTTTCTGTTTATTTATCAAAAGTTTAAAAAAACGATAAGCAATAAAAGCTGAATCAAGACTTTTTTTGTCGTCCAATCTTTTGTCTATGGATTTTTTTTTTAGTTTTTATGAATTTTGCCATTGCCTCTAGTCAGATTTCAGGCAACAAACTTTGACATTGGGTGGGGGTTGGGGGGGGATAGGGTTATGGCTACTCACCAACACCCATCTCCACTAGGGGGCACTGAGAGCCGAGGTGTGCCCCAGGGACAATTATGTAATGTTTTTCTTAAATTTCTTTTAATTGTAACATGAAAATGAGAAAACATCCTTTTATCTCATACTTCTCATGTGCCGCCCCCCCCCCCATTTGACCCAGGTTCTGGGTATGTAGCCCTCACCTCTATCCCGTCCTAGTCCTATTGCCGCACACTCCATCTCAGGCTCATACCCATGGTATGGATCCAAACTTTGTAGTATTCAGTTTTAAGAGCATGAGGAAGCATTGGACAGTTGTTACATAGAATCCAATCATCCATAATTGATTGATTTCATTCCTATTCAGTGGTTTATAGTTCATTTATAATTCTAGGAATGTAGATTTTTCTGTTTTTTTTAATTTGTCGTATAGTGTGGCACAAAATTGGTTAGATCTTCTAAAATGGCCACAAAGTTGCAGAACAATGCACTTTTTACAGCATTCCCCTTTGCATGTTTAATATCTAATTAATCTAATCAAGTTTTTCACAACGTGTGCCAATCTCTGCCTTCAAAGTTTTCTCCTAATAACGGAGCAGAGAAAAGCAGTCAGTCTCCGTTTAAATTTAGAGATGCTCTGGTTTGCTCCACTCTATAGATTCTTTCAAATGTTAGGACATGTTTTGGCAAACACATGTAAATTGTTTTAAATGGTTCCGGTATGCTGTACCTTTACTGTCTTGTAAGGAAGGACATAATTCCAGTGGCGAAGCTAGCGGGGGGGGGGGGAGGGGGAGGGGTTGAAATTAAGGCGGAGTGTATAGCCTAGTGGTTAACGCCGGCGTCTCCCAGTCATGAGATCCCGGTTCGATTCCCGCCGACAGCAATGTGTGTCGTCTGGCAAGGGTGTTGTTCAATAACAACTTCCCGACGGACGTTAAATGGATGTGTGCCGAGAGATTGGCTTCGGTCAGCTTGCGAGTCTATAAGCCTCCATGGCTTCTCTCGCGAGTTCCTGCTTGCGGGAAGATCACATATGCATACATACATACATACATACATACATACATACATACATACATACATACACGCATACATACATACATACATACATACATACATACATACATACATACATACATACATACATACATACATACATACATACATACATACATACATACATACATACATACATAAAAATGCCACCCTCCCCCCAGAAATTTCTGGGTACGCGATGGGCGACGGTGGAAATCAATGGGGGCAAAGAAAAATCTAAATGTACCCGAACCTGAGGGATGGGGCCGATGATTGAGGATGGGGGGGGGGGGTTAACTACTAAAGATAATGTAATGAAAAGTCACCTCAAGTATACGTGCGGCGGGGCTGGGGGTCAACCACGAAATAGAATGTTATGAACGGTTACCCCAAAAATATGTGCGCTACGCGCGGTTGCAGTGTCTCTCTGCGAGTGGCCATATATTTGTATTCACATATATTTGTTTTCAATATGATATATTACCGTATGGCTTCGACCGCGCAGGCGCGAACATTTTTTAATAGTTTTTTTTCCTTCCCCCCCCCCCCCAAAAAAACAAAATTAGTACACGAATGTAGTCAAAAGAAATGGAAACGATAGCACCATTTCCCATCTAAGTCCTTTTCGAAAAACAAAAATTTCAAAAAGGGAAGGGGTCACCCTTTACCCCTCCCTCAGGACGACGATCCAACGCTATGTCCCTGAAAATGGGGACAGACATTTGACTTCACCACCCCCCCCCCCAACCCGCCCAACTCTAAAAAACTGGCTACGCCCCTGAAACGTATAACATACACGGTCACACATTGGTGTAATACTGGGTGACATTTATTTTCAAAGTAATGACAATTAATTTGTAGTTTAAGGAGCTACTATCGAACAGTTTAACCTGTTTTATTGTCCACATTTGCATTGTACCGTTCTTCGTCATTTTAGGCGATGAGTGGTGGGCTGGAAGTGGGGTTAAGGTGGGGGTATTACATTATTACCTCTTAATACAACTTAAACCATTCTTTAGACAAAAGTAAACTTGTATCTCCTTTTACTCACTTTACATAGAGGAATGGGTGGAAGGGGGGGGGGGGTAAGGAGTGTGATATCAGATGCGTTTTCGTTGTCAGTGTTTTTTCCAAATTCAATTGTCTTCTTTAATGGTGATAGGCTATGTCTGTGCATCCTAGGTTTGTCCAGTTTCACCATCATTTACCTCTTCACCCAGTCTGCTTACAAAATATCAAAATCAAACCCGACTGAAGGAAGAGAGAAAACAGAAAGAAACCACAATGATTCTATTTTGCTGCGAAATTTATTTATTAATTTAAAGTTTATCAATTTATTTTAGCGTTAAGAAAAAAACATGGATTTTGGTCAACATAATTGCCTATCGCTGTGCCTTATGATAATAGAAGAATGGAAAACTGGTTTAATCCTGTAGCAATGTTAATAGTATTATTAAAGTTATATTATCATAAAAGTGAAATTTTGTATTCTATACAACCTGCTTGTCCTCATAGGCGTAGGAGGCGGGGGGCTGAAAAAATGGTTATATTTTTCGGGCAAATCGTTACAGCCCCCCCAATCAAATTGGGCTCCTACGACTATGCTTGTCCTCATGCGTGTTGAAAGGGGTGTCAGCCAGCCAGCCCATCACACCCCATACCCCCCCCCCCCGACTCTCAAAAGTATATTTTATTGACCAGATCGCCTGCTGCAGTTAGGACTGTAAACTGTCTCAGCATATGAGTTGATGATAGGATTTCCCGTACTTGTGAAGATAGAGTTCAAGCTTGTTTAAATACCATTAAAGAAAAACATTTTGAGAAACAAATCTCCCCCAAAACATCTCCGGCTCCCCCGCCTCTCCCCCTCCTCACCACACGTCCATGGCGTTTCCATCTGTAGCCTATACGAAGGATATGGTTTGGAACGAGGTTGAAGGGTGCGGAGGGGGGGGGGCGGGTGAGCCAATGATCCAATGACAAGATCGGCTTCAGAATAACAAGAATTGTATCTCGAATTTTGTATAATTGCCATCTTATGAAGGAAGGGGTGGTGCTTTAGTTTTGTGGGTCTACGAAGGGCGGATGGCCTCGTAAGGAATTTATTTCACCCATTAAGAACCTATTGAGTTAGAATGATTTTACCCCATTTGAAGTCCCATGATTATATATTTTCGAGTTTCATGTCCCTCAACTCCTTCTTCTACTCCTAGGCTCAACTTCTTCTACTAAAAATTCCAAAACAGATGAAAATGATTAAAGTTTTACGTCATATCATTCTAGTTAATATTACATCGTAGAAACATAAATAATTTACTCCCAGTTTTCCTCTTCGTGTTTGGCCCTATAAAATTCCAATAAAATTATTTCCTAACATTTTTCTCTTTTATATTAGTAATTATCAGATGTATAAAGGTCAAACTTGAAAAGTTAAGAACATTCGACTTAACGAAACTTGAATAGAAAAATGAAAATCGCACATCGTTTTGGGATTTAATATTCCACGAAAACTTGGTTTAAACTTTACTCTAATTTAAACTTAAATAGATTTCTTTTCCAACCCCGTGATCAGACATTTATAGAGTTAATACGTTTGCTCAAACAGGTCATTTAAGTAAAATGCTGCCAGATGAAACGGCTGGTTTTTCGCAAACGCCAAAGCTAACTTGTTTGTCACCCTGACACGGTGTGTCGTTCCAAAATCCCAGTCGGACGTAGTTGATCTTCACGCAGTTTTCGTTGCCAAGGCGATTGTTTGGTTCCCGTTGGCGCCAACAATCAAACACCAGTGACGAGCCGTCCGACCAAATGAAAGTATCTTGCGAAAAATGATGACAAAAACAAATGTACAGATGATAATACAGGCTCTGAGCCAGTTCGGTCATGTCCCTCCGTGCAAACTACCGTTCACTTTTTTGCCACCACCGTGTGATAAAAAGGCATGACTATGTCAGGACACAAATATGCATTCCCCTATACTTGAATTATTAGTTCAACCCCCACACCCACCCCCATCCCAGGCCAACTCAGCATTTCAGGCCACTGGCCTGATGATTATTCTTAATTATTGTGAACTCATACCTTCAAATACGTACATCTCGGCCCTTTTATTCACGTTAATAAGTTGGCCTCGCGGGGCTGAGTTAGGTCCTACGTAGGGGTGTTCTTGAGGACTAAGGCTTCCGGTTTTGTCCCACTACAACACGGTGCGACAAGCAATGACGTTGCCAGGGGACTTTTCTGGGGATAGTCATAACACCCATATACTTGGTACTCAGTTCGAGGACCTTAAGTTCCACCCCCCCCCCCCCTTTCCCTGATTTCTAATATCCGGGATTCGCTTCTGGTTTCTCTTTCAAAGAGTAGGAATGCGTAGGGAATGATTACTGGATAAGTTCATTTAAATCCGAGATGTTTCTTATCTGTTATGCATAAAATAAATGCTTCTAAATTTTAATGCAGCAAAAAAAAGTATGTTACATCGGCTTTGGCTGACATTTAAGGATCACTCCTTTTGGCCCTAAATTTTAACATTCTTGAAAAAAATGCCAAAAAATAAAAAAAAGTTTTTAAGTTGAAAAAACGCTTTGAAGGTGGTAGTGAAATATTGATTGATGTTTGATAAATAATGAGTGATCATTATATGATTATGTACCATATTTTAGGGTAAAACTACACAGTTAGGGTTACCATACGCCAGGGTTATCACAGACTTGTACTATTATTTTCTCTCTATTTTGTAGGTGAGCATCCGAGTTATTTACAAAACTTATACAAACAAACAAATAAATAAATAAATAAAAACATGACCGGAATTGTATGTAGTTTCGACAAAGTTGAAAATACAACGGAAAACCTCGACGGTGATTTGACTATAACTATAGGCTGTTCAGTGTGAGTATTGGAAGTAAATTGTTAATATAGTAAGAAACCTTTAACGGATCTGATTATATAATTAAATCTGGCACCGTCTTAATATAGGTTTAGGTCAAAATCATTTCCCCTTAACTGAGACCCCACCCCACCCCTACCCCTTCCAGGGCGGGACAACATGTTCTCTATTCGTGAGATAAAATATGGTAATCCTCATTGCACAGATTACATGCATATATGCATGACATGTAAGTTGTAAATGTTTCTCTTACCTTGATCTTCGGGATCTCTGATGGCGCCAATCCAAGCTTGCTTCAAGTCTGCTGTATCAGACACAATCGTGTTTTCTACTTCACTTTTGATAATCGCTAAATAACCGCCTTGGTCATTACAACGATTGATCGCTTCGTCGGCAGATATAACAACTTCACCAGGTAAGAAAACCTTAAAGTAACACGAACCACCGTAGTACTGTGCACCAGGCGTATCCGGGCAACCTTTTTAAGAAACATGTATAAATGTGTAATTATAAAAAAAACTATGATAACATACATGATATTTGGGGTATTTTCAAAGTATTAATAACAACAACAAAAACCGGGAACCGATAACCGTTTGATAATAAACAAATGATCGTAATCTATTTTACGGTATCGAAATCGCGATATACTTACGGTCGTTATCTACAATATCCACAATGACGGTATCGGTGAGAATGTTGATACGGTGAGATAAATTATCGCGATTAATCTGGACCATAAATTGTTCCACATCTTCCGGTATATCATCATCTCTGAGATGAAACGGTATATCGAGACTTGTCTCTCCAGCCGGTAGGATGGCATGTTTGTAACCCATTTCTTCATGGTGCGCCACGTGATACATATAATCTATCTCATGTCTAGCGTGTGAGATTGTACCTGTCCATTCTAGATTCACCCGGTAGGCTGTAAATAGATTCAGTTATTAATAACATATTGACACTGGACTATGATAGCATGTTACAAACAAAACACATTAATTAGAGGGTGAGGGCATTCCCTACCCACACTATTCCATCCGCCTGAATTACACAGTGCATGGTCGTTACTAAAACCCTTCATAAGAAAATATCCCCCACCCCACACCCCCTCCCCATCCCCACCCCCTTATTCATTCCAAGAAAGGAAGAAAAAAACATTCCAAGTTTTTTATGTTGAAAAAAGCCACATTTTGACTTTAACTTACCAATAGGAAAGATCCATAAACAACTAACGGAGGCTAAATTAACATAATTCTTTCTGAGGTTAACTTACGAATAACCAAATCTTCATCGAATGGTTCGTTCACGATTAATGTTAAAACTGCTCTCCCATCGTCCTCATTTGCGATGACGCGGCTGGTACGAAATGACCCGGAATGGCAGCCTATATGGAGATGAAGAACGCAACTATACCTTTATTGTACTGATATATGTATGTGAACTAAGTATAAACCCACGTTATCACTGTTGGAATAAGAGGAGGGGGAGGGGGAGGGGGAGGCAGGGGGTAGGTCCACCAAATTTCGATGTATAATACCACAAGTACACGGTGATAAAATGTAGCGTGATGCCGACAACCGTTATACTCCTGACTACATATTGTAGATCGGGAGCCCATACACATTGCAAACGCCTCACGAAAAAAAATTAGCAACCGTACATCATTCATCATAAATGACTGCATTGTGAGGGCGATGTGGTCAAGTGGTTAAGGCAGTGGACTTGTGATCTAAGGATTACAGGTTCGAGCCCTGGCAAGATCATTGCGTTGTGTCCTTGGGCAAGGCGCTTTATCTCCATTGCCTCTCTTCACCCAGGTGTATAAATGGGGACTTGCGAGGTAACTTGTAAATATAGTTGCGTGCGCCGGTTTGTGGCTGCACCCTAATGGGAAGTCACCCGGGGGACACGTGGTTGTGGTGCACTGTGGTGCCCCAGGAGAGATTGATTGAATTGTGCACACTTTGGTGTGTAGGTGTGACAAGTTACCAATGACCAGGATTAAGTTGTAAAGTCGTTTGCCCTGAACAAGACTGTAAACCTAAAATTATAAAATTATAAATTATTATGCATTACCAGAAATATTTATATATGTGACGGGATCGACTACTTATATCGGGTAGACTACTCCCATTGCTGAAAATGTCTGGCGTCCCAGCTCGTAATACCTTGAGATGATAGTCTTTAAGTACAGGTTGGTTTCAGATCTAACCCCCCCCCCCACCCCCTACCTCCTCCATCAAAGAGACGATAGAGAGGGGTGGTAGCATGAGTATTTCACGGGGACTCAAAGCTGTATCGAGCTCATGTAATTGTATATAAGGTTAAATGTGATAAATGTACAAGATCAGACATAAAACAAACCATAAATAACTAGTTTGGAGCGATCTTGAACAGATGAGTCAGACTTCTGAGGCTTAGGAACGCCACTCCCTTAGAATTTTCCACTCACCCCCCT
>JAIPMN010009178.1:0-13270 GCA_020650975.1 Apostichopus californicus | reverse complement strand
TAAGTTTTCCACGGAGAACGAATGACATCTGAGATGACGTCATTCTGAACAGAGGATTATAACAACACGTTGTCACACGATAGCACGACTCGTGGGCTTCGGCCTATACGGAAGCCTTTAATTCCATTTCTTTCACTGAGTTGCCGGCGATTCTGGCACTCGTCTAGCTGAGCCTGGCTACAGTAGCTATACTGACGGCCGTGACATTATCAGTTATTTGCCGAGAGGTTTTTAACTGGCAGGCGTCGGGTGATTGGATTGGTGAATGAGTTTATCAGATGAAGAACTGGAAAATCAAAATAACCGATAAAGAAGCTCCCGTTGTCCTTTTCTATTCAGCTTTCCTTCTTTCTTCCCCTTCCGCTCTCTTCACCTTTTCTCCTTTTGCCGACAGACCCAAAATTTGCCGACAGCGACCAAATTATTGGGGGTGTGTGACACCCCCCCATACCACCCCACCCCCACCCCCCGCTCGCTACGCCCCTGTCCATAACCCCATTCACCATAAATTTAATTACGTACTCTTTGTGTCTGGGATACTTTTAGCCGAGTTCGCGCCCCATATATCCGAGACATCGAAAATTGGCTCAAGAAATGATTTGATTGGTTCTGATTAGTCAGGGTTGATATTGCCGTTACATATCAGACTATGCATCTTACTTTTACTTAACCTTAAAAGTTAGATGCGCATGTGTATATGCATTTTGTTGGTGTCATCTTTGAGTGGTTAGGGACGAAGCACAGATCGCGGAACCCCTCTCAATGAAATAAGTTTAGGGAAAACATTTGAAAATTGGAAGTAAGCTATATTTTACCTTTCTTTTCGAATTTACTCGCTTTATTGGTCACCAAATGGGGCATTTTTTATTTTCGTTTAGAGTCGTATAATAAATATGTGATCACTGTTTCTGTTCAGGATTGTTTACAAGGCCTGTCTAAAGACAAAGTAGCCTACTTAGGCTAGGCCTAACCTGTTATTAGTTCGTAATACGTCTAGGACCAGGCCTAATGTTAGGACTATATTTGTGGTAAGTTCTAGGGCCTTCATATGTAGTTATTGGCAAGGGACAGGCGACAATTACAGTACAATTACTCAATATCAATTGTACCTTTGCTGTGGGTCGCTGCATATTTACTAGTAAGTTGAGTCTCGTCTATCCGACATGCTCAGCGATTAACCTCCGCCACGTATCACGATCTTGCGCAAGGTTTATTGCTTCCTCGAATTTGTTATTGCAGATTTACCATAGCCTAGAAAAATATTGCTGTATATTAATTATGAAGCAGGCTGAACAGAATGCATTGAGAATTCACTTGGGTGATCATCGTCATGGGTTGAAATACTACTCTTCGTTTTAATGCAACTACAACAAATGCACAAGAAAGATCAAGAAAACATGCAATAGGGAATAATAACATTACGCGTTTCCTTAGTTCCCTAGCTAGCAGTAGACAGAGATAGTATGCCATGTTGAAAGTTACATGTTCTGGGTCCAGATACAGTACAGTAGGCATAAATGCAAGTATTACATGTATATACTTATTTTCCATAACAGGTAAACTTGCAAAACTTGAGAGAAATGGTAGCACATCCTATATGCAGTGAAAATGGCCATTTTATTTCATATCAAGTGCTGTACTGCTTTGAATTGAGGATGTGTCGTGATTGGTTCTTAATCACAACTTGTGGAAGATTGTGGAGTTATTTAAGCCCAGGCATTCCTGAGACTCATTGGCCAAAACATCAATAATGTCAAATTTATTTTATCAAATTTGTTTAGAATTTATATTCACTATTTTCCCATTATTTTGATCTTAGGTCAGGCAATGATGGCAAGTCCAGTAGCAGGAAGAGAAGCATTGCTTGTCCTTAGAAGTCTCATCAAAGAATTGAGATATGTCAAACCAGGGGTAAATATCATAATTTTATAGGTCCCCCCCCCCCACTGGTCCTATTGCCAGTGGCATTGATAGCCAGTGTGAGCCCTGTTGCCAAAACTTACCCTATTTGAGGTTTTCCATATTTTCTGTTAATATATTTTAAAATTGGGAATTATCTTTTATCACTAATTTCCTGTGCTCCCTAATTGACCCCATGCCCTAGGGCTGGCTATCCCTATATTCATGCAATATTGTAACTTGTAATTGCATTTAAAATTGCCAAAGTAGCATTAGCTTACATAGAAAACAGTTTGCTATGGACTGCAGTAAAAACTGTACTTTCAGTTCCTACTAAATCAAGTATAGAGTTCACCACTGTACTGTATAACAACCCGGCTTCCTCAAAACATTAGATCTGATGCTCATATGATAAACAGAAAAATGCCACTTCTGTGATGCCTTCCTTTCTTTGTGCTTGGCCTGAGTCAGGACTTGTGTTATCCTCTATATCTGTGGAGAAAGACATCAAGTTTGTTTGAATCTATTGACTGTTGTATCTTTATGACCTGTCAGTGACCCCATTAAGTTCATAATTCTTTCAAACTGTTGCAGAGCTCTCCACGGAATCTTATGGCATACCAACACATCATGGAACAGTACAGAAGTAATCAGGTCACCTCTGAGAAAGTCTGCAGAGCACGAGAAGAGCTTCTTCATAAAGCCAGGTCATATCTCAGCCTACTGCAAGGAATCCGAGAACATGAGGTACAGTGCTAGAAAGGATCTTATTTTGTTGTGTCAAAAATTTGGTTTGGTTAATGAAAACTGCTATCGGATGATTGCAAATTTTGTTAAAAATATTTGACAAGCTGCAGTTTGCATCAAATTCGGTATAATCTGAAATATTAGAATTAAAATTAGACTGGCAGTAATTATATGAAAAGACAGCAGTCTAGATATTGACACCAAATTAGAGCGTCACTTTAGGCACTAAATTAAATAAAACTAATGTTTTAGAAGTTAAAAAGCACTGCTATCAGTCCAAGCTGCATTTTTATTTTATAATGTTCCAGAATTTACCCTTTATACAGTCCCCATATGCCATACAAAGCTGAATGGCAAAACATGAAGTGTTATGACCCTCAAATAACATGTTTACAATGCATTACAAATAAGTCAAAGACAAATGGTGTTGAATGTCACCCAAGGGTGTTCTGTTGTTTATATGAAGTTAAACAAATATGTATAGGTTGAGTTTATTAGAATTTTAAAATAATGGCTTAACATTAACATTTAGACCTATCCTGAGGAACTAACAACATCATTATCAATTGAACCTTAAAAGAGCATTCCAGAGATTTGGCATATTTTGAAGCAGTATATCTTGAAACCCTTGAAACTACTTGCATATACTTTACTTTCCATTTTGCAAGTGTACAATTCTGTCTAAAAGTTAATGAGTAACTGGACACTTTTCATAACAGTATCATTATTAACAGTATCACTGTTTTCCATTTATTTCTTTTTATTTGGCCATTGAAGTTACACATGTCTAGTCAACCACATCCTTATGGGGTTTTAAGACCCACAACATGATCCAAATCAGCAGCTCAACATGTCGCTTTTAGAAATATCATTGTCAATTACAAGTACTAGTACGTACTGTATGTCATTATGCTCCCCTTTCACTATATTATTCTGTATTTCAGGCTCTGCACCAAGAATACAAAGGCAGAGAGAGAACATTAGAGGAGAGTGCAAACTTAGTCGGTCTTCGTCTTCCAAAATCTCCTGAAAAGGACTGATTATCTCCATCTTGTATAATCAAGATTGAGGTCCTTCCAAGAGTCGGGAGATTCGCAAGGAGAGATCCAATCTGTGACAAGGTTCATGCATTGTTAATGCTGCAATTCCTCATTTCTGGAGATGTAGTGGATGTTGGACTCCACCATTAATGTTAATTTACCTGCTAGTGGTCAAAGTTATGGATTGGTTATTCTATTACTGTTATGGAAGATGAGAGGGAGGGAAGGGGGGGGGGTCTCTTAGGAGTATGTTGCATGGGGGAAAAGGAAGGTTGTGTAAAGTTAACATTGGTAGACAGTCGAGATGGAAATTTTAATAGTGGAATGAACATTACCTACGAATGACCTTACACTCCTTTCAGTGTGGAGCATTAGTTATTCTATAACTTGTGATGGAAAACTTTACTGAAGAGTTTTTTGGTTGTTGTTTTAATTTTAAGGCTTGAATTTTAAGTAAAGTCTATGATAGGATCGAAACTGAACTTATGAGAAAATATCTGAAATTTCAAGTTTGGCTTGTTTCATCTCTGATCTCCCACCTCTTCTAGAGTGCAATTAAAAATTCCTTTCTTAAACAACTTTGATTTAATTTACCAAAGTTTTGTCTGTTTTTGTAAAAAATACCAACCAATTAATTATCAAAATTCTGAATTGAATGAAAAATTAGATTCTAAACCTTCAGATCAGATATCATTGTGGTATCATACTTCTGTGCAATCATTAAAATATACATAAAGACACGTAAAGCAATTTCAGATCTATGAAACCAGAGATTCAAAACTGGCTCTGTGATTTTTTGTCGTTCAAGTTGGACCATAATATTGCTGGTGTCAAATGATCAGCCAGGTTCTTACACTAATGTAGATATTCATATCAAATCCATTTATACTTTATGCTTCAGCCTCTGTTGACAAAATATGGTTCTTGCATTCACAAAGGTTTGTCAACAAAAAAGTGTTGATTAATGTTGGGATTCACTTGTTTACATGAATATTTGTCCTCCACATAGAATACAGGGTTTATTGTACTTAAAGGTAGTCTGTATAGGCCACAAATTATAGCATGCTATAACTGCTAGAAATTTTCAAAAAGTACTTTCCTTGGGGTCTTTATTCTCCAAATTGTTCTCAGACATTTTTTAAGGAACACACAGGATGACTGAATGTCCCAGTGAGGAATATTTCTTCCAAGGTGGTAATAAATAAAGGTTTTAAGAATTTTGACCATATTTGAATATCTGGCATATTTTGGGCCAATACAGCATACCTTTAATTATGTGGATCTACCTAAGAAGTATGAATTTCACCTTTAAAAGCAAAAGTTTAATAGAGACATACACACACACACCCTCATGCATAGAAACATCCCATGTGACTGTTTTCAATTCCTTTGCAGTTGCAAGGATTCAATAAGGAGAAAACAAAGATTTTACATGTATTTTTTTTTCTTGTTGTAAAAAAAATTGTAAACTTGACAGTATAGAGTGATTAAGTATCATAGCTCACTTGATTCCAAGAAACGTCAATAAGAATGCCATAGACAAATTCTAACACAAAAACACGCTAAATGATGCCTGACCTAGTTCAATTTGACCTCATGACCTGCCATTTGAACTGAAGAACTACTACTGGTCATTGTCACTAGTTCATAGGTCATTACAATGAAACTGTTTAAATAAGACAAAAACCAATTGGCTGCATGATACAACCACAACCTGAGAGCATGTTCATGGCAAAGAAATGAACCAATAAATAAAGCTTGGAGCAATTTGAGGCTTTCTGGTGTGAAATCTATCAATCTCCTTTTCCACAAACTACACATGGAAGATTTAAATTGAAAAGGAAGACATAATTTAGGTTTGAAAAAGTCATAAAGAGTTGGAAATGATTTTGTGTTCAAGTTTTCAACTTAACCAACATATTCTACTGACCAATTGCTGTTTATGGTGGTTCAAGAAATATCCATTTAAAAAGTAGCACAAACTGTTGTGGTCCCAAGCTGTCCATTACCAGCCCCACTTGCATAACCAATGATAAAGGTAATGTAATAAGATAATAAAACCTTTAAACATTCTTGTCAATTTATGACAGTAAATGTCATAAGCCACATCGTCACAGCATAGAAACTACAGAAGCTCCTGCTGACCATGATAATGTCCACACACTGAACCAAATGTATGAATCAAATCCTTAAAGAAAGTTACAGTATCATGAAATCTTCATAAATTGACTGCTATTTAAACTTGCCATAGACAGTCAGGTAAAAGACAAAACAACAACGAACATAAATGATCACAGAAAAACAAATATGGCTGCATCCGGTCACTCTTGTCTTTATAAACAAGCTGCAGGTTTTTACCTGAGATTAGTTACTGAGCTTTGAATGGAAATATTCTAAACATACATTTAAGTTTGGGAACATGCTATCCAGTTGGATATTTTGACATATCTACTGTACCTGCAGCAAACTTGCCACTGGAGCTTTTTGCAAAATAAGTTGAACGATAGATACCCCCGTCTCTTTGATGGCTAAGAGGTGTACTTCTTTGTGATTCAAACCCAGATTCGAAATGCTCCTTGCAAGAAAGGAAATGTTTACACAAAGTAAAATATGGATGGCCTATAAATATGAACCAAATTTCAGAAAATATTCTTGGTTGGCCAAAGATGTGGTTGTTCACTTATGAATTTCAACAATATATTTAATTGTCTTGGCTCTGCTTAATTGTCTTCTTCATGCTCACACTCTCCAATGACAAGTTCTCCTCCTTGTATTGATGGTACAATATCCATGTGGCTTTATAGTATAGTCAATTACCATGACAACAAACCAACCGTACAACTGACACACTTCTCATAGGAGATGAACTGTAGTCTGGGTTTTGGGATAAACCTCGATGTATGTAAATCTGTGTACGTCCCTGTGATACAACTTGGATTCATAGCTGAGGCCTGTAACGTCACAATCTATTTTTAGTAGTAGTGTCATTGCTATGTACACCTTTCAATCCTCCCATTACAGTCCAGGATGGTGGGGGGGGGGGTGTTAACACAGCCATATGGGAGGCACTCTGTTCTCTAAGGTGGCCTCATCTTTTGACCAATGTTGAGGATCCACTTCTTCTTGCCCCTTCTTTGTTTAAGAGTTGTCCAGTGTTTCTCTGATTTTCACTCTTATGGTTGTTACCCATTCCATGTTTAGTCGTCATCTTCCTCCTATGAAAACAGAACAAGTAGTGGTGTGTGGTGAAACCATATTACCTCAGTCAATCTTTCCTTGCAGTATACATTTGGGTTCTACTACGAAATATAATTTCAGCTTTCAATTTGGAAAAAAAAATTGGAAAGAAATGTGGGAGCAGTAAGCAGTGTTGACAAGAAAATTAGATATAGCAAACCCTTAAAATATGCTGTTTTTAGCTGCTACTAAATGTTTGGAACATTTGTACAAAATATGCCTGAATGGACATAATAAAGTTTACACTGAATGGATGTAGTGTGAACCTGTATCACTCAGGTTACACACTGAATGAATGCAGTGTGAAAGACATGTAACAAGGCATGAAAATCAAGACCTTATAAGCAGTGGCGTAGGAAGGTACTTTTGAGTGGGGGGGCTGAAGACTGATGGCCGGCCTGGGGAGGGGTCTAAGGGGAGGGAATTTTTTTGCATTTCCAGGTGGCCTCAGATGCAATTTGGTGCAATATAGCACACTTCAACACCCACTCCATTTTGTAAATAATTTTGCATTTTCACCTGGCCTTAGATGCAATTTGGTGCTCCAAATGAGATTTTTTTCTCATTTGGAAACGAAAAAGGGGTTTTTCTGACTTGCGGAGCGGGGGGCCGAATGATACTTCCGCCCCCCATATTTTTCACTGGGGGGCTGGCGCCCCCCCAGCACCCCCGGCTCCGACGCCCTTGCTTATAAGCGTGGTGGAATTTTACACTTTTTCTTTCTGAAATTTTACACTGAATTCATTCAATGTTGTACTGATCTGGCACAATCTTTCACCATGATGGCAGGTACCTTCAGGGAGAATTTATTAATGATTGAGACTTTCAGTTAAGCTTTAGTGATACAGCACTAAACTAATTAAAGAGGTGACCAAAGACTGAACCTTACCCCAGAGGACATGCATTCTGGACAGTACCACCCATAACCTCTGACCTTTGGGTTTTTCTTGTAAGGAGGATCAAGACATCCAAAGTGGTAGCACTTCTCACACTCATCACAGCTAAAATAGAAAAGTAAAGAATATGATGATAACATTAGTTAGTTGGTTTATCAAAAACAAAAACTAATATCATTTCAAGTTAATCAACTTAACCTGCAATTCTTCATCCACATTCTATTTTTGTTGTTCACTGGTGACCTCAAATTACCTCTAACCTTCACCAATTCTTGCAAACCCTGCCAAGAACTCACTAAATTGCTCATCTACATATCATGTATGAACAAACAACAACAAACAGAACCACTACAGCGTTCGGGATCACCTTTGGTTCAAAAAGACACCAAAACATTACCGCATATCAAGTGCACCTGTTTTAAAATTTCTACTAGGTTGCATCAGTTACCTGAATTGCAGCCAACATATCATCATACCTGACTAAAGTCTTCAAAGTCCCGCTAGTGTTACAGATGTTACACAGCTTATCAGTGGGCTCTTCTTCTTTGACTGATGTTCTCGTCGTCCGTAGGTAGGATTCTTCCTTCTTTATGAGGACAGACGGTGACGTCTTTGATATCTGTTACGAAGGAGAGCAAACGAGTCAAACCTTCTACCGACAAACAAATACTAACAAGGTTGCTAAACTGAAGTATCGCTTTTAAAGGGATTGAAGACGCGCTGCCATCTGAAAAAGTTAACTTCCCGTTGCTTGCAAGTGAAGTTTTTTTCGTGTCGATACAAAATGCAGACAGTAATGAAACATGATACCTTGTTATCTTTTATCTAGACCTGAGATGTCCATCGCTGCTATGTACACTGTGTTTTGGGTATTGACCATAGCTGCATGTATTGACTGTGCACTAGTGTCTTATTACCGACGGTAGCAAGCTGTGTGTATTTTCTGGGATCGATGGTGGTGTCTAACACTTCTGTTACACCTCATTCGAAACTAGGTCAGATTACCGGCATGAGACGTTTCTTTGTGCGCGAGCAGTCTTCAAGGGCTACTCAGTTAAAAGGTCAAAGGTAAACAGTGATATCGCTCCCTTTACTCGAATAAGACTAAAATAAGCCTTTAGAATCGTCATAATGACAGTAGTGAGAGCTCCAGTTCAGTACAGTCTACTAAATTGAAATATTACCTTAATTGTTTCTGGATCTTTCATCTCTGTCTCTCCTTTCTTTGATCTTGTTCTCTTCTTTTTTCGACCCTTTCCCTTCAAGAGGATAAAATCAAACAAAAAAAATAATCACAATCGATTATTGAATACTTAATTCATATCATTAATTGATTATCAGGAATCACCCGTCCAAACTGATTCCCAAAAACCTACTCTATCCACTTCAATCTCTAGTGAATTTAGTGAATTTCCCTGACAGTGATCTGTTTAAAAATTTTGCTTAAATTTAAGTCCCTACAGAGATATAGAAATTTGTTATTTTTTTATTCCATTTTACTTCTTTACTTTTGACAATGGGATTGTGCAGGATAATGGGGATGCCAGTTGAAAGTACAAGAGAACATGGGACATCTGAGCATATTTATTTAATATCCTTCAATTCAATAAAGGTTTTAATAAACATATACAACCATTGGGAAGCACCTGTTAGCAACTCAAGGTTATCACGTACCCCCATGTGTGACCTTACCAAGATCATTCCATATTAATGTTTGTATTCTTTTCGGTGGTATTTATAAACAGTGGGAGGTGGATTTAGCTTGCAAATCCAATCAGATTACACTGTATTCCTCAGTAAAATGCAAAAACTAAATCATAACATAACAGAGTATAAAAACAAACAAGGGAAAAAATACAATGAGATAGGATCTAAAAAGAAGGGGAGTAAACGTGATCCAATCTAAGGAAAGAAAATACAAAATATAGAAAAACATGTGTACCCATTAAAGAGGAACTCCCCAAAATCATTGTAAACAAAGGTTATACCATCAAAAGAGACATACCATCTTTTTCTTCTGAACTACCACCACAGGGGTGTATTTGGATGGTTCCTTTATGGCCCGCTTTACCCTCTTGATAGCCCCCTCTGGCAATGAGGGCATCTCATCATCGCTTGAGCTCCCAACACACTGTGAGCATTGCCTGTGAAAAGTGGAACATGGTTTTGCCACAAAACAAGAAAACTGTCATATACTTTGTAGCACTCAATCAGTCAACTTGAATGCAGTGGAAATTTTTATCGGAAAGAACACTAACGAACAACGAAACAACAACAGACAAGAAAGATCCAAAATCAACACAGTGCAAGAATTCTTTGATGTACTCTTCTAGCATCACTATGCGATGTATCCAACTTTCACTTCTAAAGATATTGTGTCTTCCAAACTAGAAATACACATCCTGAGAACTTAGATGACGACTATCACAGAAACTAAAGCTTGAATCTGAGAGTCTGTGTTCTTAGTTTGTTCTTGCTTCAGTTAGCCTCTGAAGAAGATCCTGCTAGGATCAAAACGTCAGGCCACTGTGTCTGTGATATGGAAAAACTACTTAAGAAATTATGTGGAGAATCCCAGTTTTCCAGGTGAGCTACATAAACTACAAGATTCCTGTCACCCTCATCAATATCAACTAATGTTTTACAGACTGCTCCAATAAACGAACCTTGAGTGTATGGGTACGTTGAAAACTACTCGTTGCAAGTTTTCTAGTATTAACCTACTTAGAAACAATTTGTCATGATGGTTCACTTGGTACTTATATTCAAACTTAAGTCCTAAGGGTAACTTAATTGTGACCCAACCAAATCAAACCAACCCTAACTAATCCAAACCAACCAAACCTATGATAACCCAACCAAACCAACCAATCCTAACCCAACCTAACCAAACTAAACCCAACCCAACCTAACCTATCTAAACCAACCTAACCTAACCAACCCAAACCAAACCAAACCAAACATAATCAAACCAAACCTATGCTAACCCAACCAAACCAACCAATCCTAACCCAACCTAATCAAACTAAACTAAACCCAACCTAACCTATCTAAACCAACCTAACCTAACCAACCCAAACCAAACCAAACATAATCAAACCAAACCTATGCTAACCAAACCAACCAATCCTAACCCAACCTAACCAAACTAAACCCAACCTAACCTAACTAAACCAAACCTAACCCAACCGAACCTAACCAAACTAAACTGAACCAACCAAACCTAACCAAATCTAACCAACCTAAGCAAACTTATCAATCCAAACCAACCAATGAACTTCATAAGCTTAAAATGTCAAATTTTCTTTGACTCTACATACCATCCTGCAAAGGCTGTTTTCTTGGGCATCCTAGTGAGAGGTGGATCCAAGCATCTGAGATGGTAATGTTTCTTGCAGGTATCACACTGGAGTAGTAAATGTTGATCGTGGGTATTCTTGCAGATCCCACAGCTGTCAACAACACATGTTAGAGCAGATAAATAAATACAGTTTATACAAAACCTTGGGAATTGTGAAACATTTCTACAAGCTGGAAATCCTTGCATCCAAATCACACACAGAGTCAGAGAGGTATCACCACTGCATATGTACATAATTCAGCAATTTCATCAGGGAGAAAGTACCTCTTTGTGCTTAAAGATATTTTACTTTGCTTCGAAACTATGCAGCAGAAGGTACAATATTTACCCATAAATTGTGTCACAGATGCAAAATTTAAAGCAATGCCAACAAATCTGTCACAAACTAGACCCCTAAGTTATGGAGTGAGCTACAGTAGCAACTGGATCTCCCGTAAAGCAAGAAAATTATGCCCCACCTCCCACCCCCCACACACAAAAAAAGAAGAAGGCCCACATAACATATACTTGGTAGTCATGTAATCAAGGTTTGTGGTAGAACTCTTTACGATGACAAAACATTTTGAAAAGGTAGCTAATTCCTCTTACATGGGAAGTTTCTACATCTGAAATGATCTTCCTGTTACTGTAGACCTCAGAATATGCTTCCTAGTGCTTAAGCATGGTTTTTGGCAGTTTATACCGCATCTATGCACAACATTCTTAATGAGAGAAATATGGATGTTGTGTAACATTTTTAGAAAGACATTTGGCAGCCAAAGAAATACTGTTCAAGAATCACTTTTGCTGCCAACTTTGTGGAATGCATACTTCATAGGGTTGATGCTTTGAGCAATAAATAGTAAAGATGGGAATAGAAACCAAATTGTTTATTTAATTATCAGAAAACTTGACTGCAGTGGCTTTGCGATCCATGCTGCACTGAGTATGCAATATGTAATATCACAGCACCAGCCATGAAGGCTTTGTCTTATCAGCAGCTTTACCCCTGGCATCTCTGCCTTGCATTAATCCCTTAAGCCCTTAACAGTTCACAAAATACAAAATTATAGAATAAAGTTGACTGAGGACTCACAGATGGATGATGGTTGGGCTTCTGACTTCTGACTTCTTTGGCGGTGACCTCTTAATCTTTGGTGATCTCAGCACAGACGGAAGAGGGAGCTTCTGGCCTGAAATATCTCGCAGCATCTTCCAGTACTTCTCTGCATCTTGTTTGAGCAGAGGGTTGGTTGCACGAAAGACGTCTACATCTGTAGAAAGCTGGAGAAGAAGGGAGAGTCGACCGATCAGATCTCAAGTCAAATGTAACCTTTCGAGGGGCTAACGTGAAAGTTCTGAAGTCCAGGGTCGAAAGACGTAATGGAAGTTAATGTCATTGGATGTGTTGTTTCATTTTTCACTGTATAATTCAGACTGCCCATTTAATTTGTATATGCTATGCCCCCACCCCCTGCTTCTCTAAGTACTTCACATGCTTTTGCAAATTTTCCCATACAAATGTTTAGGTCATTTATTTATATATTTTTGCAACTTTCGTAATTTAATTTCAACTGTTCATTGCATTGTTATGGCCTCCATTCTTCTTTAAGTCTCTTCCCATTCTCTTTATGAGATGAGTTAGCTGCAAACTGTTAGGGAATGTAAACTAACCAATCTGTGGCCTGATTTTTTTCGAGACCACAAAAAAAAAAATAGTAATAATTCCAAAACACACCTGTACAAGCAAAGTTGATTAAATTACAAAACAAAAGTTCAAGAACATCAACCATTTTTGTACAGGAGTGACAAAAACCCTACAATTTTGAAAGATTTTGTAAAAGGTATGTGGCATTTAGAGATAGTTATAATGATCATGCATCCTTAATTCGAACTTCAAAACAATGGGATATTAACAGTCATCCATGGTCAATTTAATACCATCTCTGATAATTCCCCCTGCTCTTGTGTCAAGAGCAACAAGTGCTATCACAGCCTCAAACCAGGGTTCGGTTTCTTCCGGAAGAAACCTATTTCTTCCGGGGACGTGGAAGAAACTGGAAGAAACCTGTTTCTTCCGGGGTTTCTTCCAGTTTCTTCCGGAAGAAACT